>JAQFZN010000728.1:0-23941 GCA_034687075.1 Geophilus carpophagus
AGTTTTATTTAATTACTTTACCCAATTAATAAATGAAATTGTAAGTGAACGCACCATCATATTGTACATCAACCTAGCTAATGAGCCATAAGTTGAAAACATGATGAGTTACTGTTTCTTGGCTTTTAGGCTAAGATCAATTGTAGTATCTGTTCTGACTCTTATTCAGGGTCTAGAATATTAAACAGATTTTTGAATCTAGATAGAGTGTTTGGAGCTTGTTCCATCTCTACTGTGGGAGAAAAATAAATAATAAAAAAGTTGGTTTCTTTGTATTGAGAAAATTATTGTTGTTTAATTTTTTCTTTGTAATGCAGAATTCTGCATTAAAACCAATAAAAACATGGAAGCAATTTTTTGGGAAAATTTCCACAAAATTTTACACAAAATTTCATGTTTAAAAAAATTCTGCACAAAATTTTATGTTAAAAAAATTCTGCATAAAAAATTCTGCAAAATATTTTCTGCATAAAAACTACCCAAATTTCTGCAGAATTCTGCAGGTTTTTCTGCAGGAAATTTTTCTGCAGAAACTGCAGAATTCTGCAGAACACTTTTTCGTATGGGATACATTCCCTATTTTAGTAATTGATTGATTTTATGTTTTCTTTAGCTTGCCAGTTGCTATTGATTTATTATTCATTCAAAAGAAACTTGGTTTATTTGTGAAATGGTGTTTACTTGCTATATTATTTATATTGGTAAGTGTGATATTTTTTGCAGTGGCGGTTTTGCAATATGCAATATTGTAGAAATAAATACCTACAAAACCTCTTTGTATAAACTTGAAAAGAAGCGAGCCCCCCCCAGAGTGTAAGGCTACAGGCAACTTTGCCTGTGTTGCCTGTGCTTAAAACCGCCACTGATTTTTTGAATTACTAGAGAAATATCAGTTATCTGTAATCTTGTATTTGATAGGTTCCTGCGATCCAACTTGATTCAGTCTTCTATGGAAAATTTGTATGTGCACCATTAAATATTATCTTGTATAATGTATTCAGTAAACATGGACCAAACATTTATGGTATTATTTTAAAATTTGTTAAATAATGAAATTTAATTTTTATTTCATTCTATTTATTTTTTTTTAAATTATTTTAAGGAGTTGAACCTTGGTCATATTACTTTCTTAATGGATTTTTGAATTTCAATTTTATATTTGTGGTTTCACTATTCGTTCTTCCTATTACAGTGAGTTTCTGTGTTAATAGCACTGTTACTTTGACTCGAGTTTGATTTATAATTAATACTAAAAGTAAAAATTATTAATAAAACTTGCAATTTTTGAATAGATGTTGGAGCATTTTGTAACGAAGGTGCCAAAACAAAGTAAATCAAAATACTAATTTTTAACTTCTTTTATTTTATTAATAGTAATTTATTATCGTTTAAAGAGCTTTGGTACATATCATTGACTTTATGTCCTTTCTATTTGTGGATTGCAATATTTTTTCTAATGCCTCATAAGGTAAGTTTTGCAAAAACAAACAAATTAATTAAATATCTAATTTTTTTACTTATTTTCTGTAGGAAGAACGATTTCTTTTTCCAATTTATCCATTATTTTGTTTATGTTCAGCTTTAGCATTAAATTCAATCCAAGTAAAATATAAATTTATTGATATACATTTTTGTATTTTAATTATAAATTTAAATTTAAATCTAATTCTAGAAATTATGCTATCAAATTTTTATGCGGAACAAGAAAAAACATTATTTAGATTCAACTTCTCTACTAGCAATCTTATTTGGTGTGTTAACATCATTAATATCCATATTACGGATTATAAACTTATACCGAGGTAAATCTTTGAGAAGATTTAAAATATTATCAACTTTAATATAACTTTTCTTGTATTTTATTAGGATATCATGCATCATTTGAAACATATTTGACGTTAGGTCAGATTGCGTCAGAAGAACCAACACCTTACCCTACAAATATTTGTGTTGGCAAAGAGTGGTATCGTTTTCCAAGTAGTTTTTTTCTTCCGGAAAAGTAAATTATGTGAAAATTTATTTTCTGGAATGGATACATAATATTATGATGCTTTTTTAGTTGGAATCTTCACTTTATTCAGTCAGAATTTCAAGGACAGCTTCCTTTACAATACAGTAAACTCAAAAATGCTACTTCAATTATTCCAAATAACATGAATGATCAGAACAAGGAAGAAGTGACTCGTTATGTAATTATGAATTGTTTATATAGGAAACATAATGAGTTTATTTGAAAAATTTTGTCTATAGACTGATATAAAGTTGTGCCATTATTTGGTTGATCTTGATTTGCCAAAAACAACTGCCAAAGAACCTAGTTATTCATCTATGGAAAATGATTGGGTTATAATTTCAAAAACACCGTTTTTAGATTCAGAAAGGTAAATTGAAATGTTTTACTTTATTTTTGAATTTTTTAAATGTAGACTTCTTTTTGCAGATCTCATCGATTTTTTCGTGCATTTTATGTTCCATTTTTCAGTGATTTTCATTGTCAGTATGCAAATTACAATTTATTAAAATCTAGGCATCGACGAAATGAAGAACAAGCGCATAAAAGAAGGAATTAATCGGAATTAGAATTCGCATATTTCTAAGTTTTGATATAAATAAAAATGAAAAATCTAATAAATTTGTATGTGGTGTCTAAAAAAAATGTTCACATAGTACATTTTTCAATAAAATAAAATTGTACAATTGAAAAATGTCATTTGATTTTTTGTCTTCATTTAAAAAAAAAATTTCTTATTAAGTTAAAACGGCGATTTAAAAATAATTTTCCAGTTTAAATTTGAGTATTTTAGTTCTTACTATTTCACAGCAGAGGTCACCACTAGTCTACATTGCAACCTCAGTAGATTCACGATTTCACGGTACATCCATCTAGGCGAATATAAACAATTTTCTTCTAATGGTGAATTTTATCATTTCGTCGTACATGGATCGCAAACTGGTTTTTGTAACTTTAATTAATTTACGCAGGAATCGTTTAGTGCTATGCAGTTAAATAAAATTCTAGTAAGATTTATCTTTTCCGTGCTCGTAAAAATTTTGTATTCGCTTGCGTCACGAGAAAATTTTTTCGCTATTTTTCTTAATCCCATATTTTGATTCGTTTACAAAAAAGGACTAATTCTAACATTTTAAACTAATTTTAGTAGTTATGGACAGAAAATGTTGTGTACCACTTCAATTAAAACGGGAAATTGGATTATTTGTCCATTCTTCGTCTGCATCCAACGAATTAGCCAAAATAGCAGAGGACAAAGCAGCTGTAAGAGAATCTCAGGAAATTGTAAGTAAATTGATCATTTATTCCTCATTATTTTAAAATATATTTGATTACATTAAACATCACTTGTTATTTTTAAATTTAGAATTGTTCCTTACCTGGCAATCCCCGTTCCACTTTCCTTATGGTTTTCAGTCCTGATGGGTTTGTTTCTTTTTACTATATTTCTTTTTATTTTAAATTAAATAAATTATAAAAATAGAAATAACGTTAATAAATTTTGTGATAAAATAGGACAAAGGTAGCATCAACTCATGGTGACCATCATATATATGTAACTGACATAAAAACTGGAAAATGTCTTCATACACTCGATGGTCATCCTCGAACTCCATGGTGTATCGCCTTTCATCCTTCTTCCAATGAAATTTTAGCATCTGGTTGCTTGGGTGGTGAAGTTCGAGTGTGGGATTTGCATGTAATATAAAATTATTTTAATATGTTTAATAATTTTAATTTTTCTCTTCAAATTTTAAAATTTTTAAATTCTAGGGTGGTAGTGAAGTTTGGAAAACTTACCAAAATACTGTAATAGCATCTTTAGCATTTCATCCATTTGACCAAGTTCTTGTAATAGCAACAGTTAATGAAATTTATTTTTGGGACTGGAATCAACCAAAACCTTTTGCTTCTTGTAAAACAGCGACTGAACGAGAGAAAGTCAGGTAATGAATTTAAAAAAAAATTAAAAATTAATTATTAATTTTTATTTTATTTTTTTTTGTATTTTAGATATGTTAAATTTGATCTTCTGGGACACAAACTTCTAACTGGTATTGCGAACCAGCCAGTTGTTCAATCCGTTCGATCTGACGCTTCGAGGGCTCGATACGCATCGTTGATGGAACATTACCATCGCATACTCGATGTAAGACGAGGACAACAGCAACAACAAACTCCAGCAACAGTATAACATTCATATGTTAAATTACATGTATCGTATATCTAATATTTTTTTGTAAAGCAAAATACGGGTACTGATCCTATTGCTACTAATGAAAGACCAACATCTCCTACTCAAGCTCAGGCTTTACAGTCAGCGAGAGAATATGCTCAAGAAGTAACAACAGACAATCTTCAATTTAACCGTCTTTCAGAAGTGAATAATCTGTTTTATTTTATTCAATTTAATTTATAATAATAAAAAAATGATTTTTATTTTTAAAAAATAGGAAACTAATAGTAATTCAACAGACGATTTTAATCGAGATTCTTGGCGTTTTAGAGATCCTATGAGATTGAGAGAAAGTTCATCAAATATATCAGCTAATGCCACTTCTTCTAGCCATCAGGAATCCAGAAATCGGTTTAGAATTGTTAATTTTATCATATGCGTAGTATTTTTTCATTTATTTATTTATTTATTTTTATTTTATTTAATTTTTCTTTTAAATAAGTGATTCAAATGCTTCTAATAGTCTTGATACTGCAATGACGGAAACTACTTTACCGTCATCTTTAATTCAAGCTTTAATCAGACTTCAGCGGTCATTAGATGTATTAACTCAGACTAGAATCAATACTACCTCAGAAAGAAATAGCTCAGAGCAAGTAAGTATTAAATTGTAAACAATAATAGTTTAAAGTTATTAAAACTTGAATTTTTAATGACAGGCTCATTTAAGGCAAAGAATTGAAGAAATTTTAAATAGGTTGTTTAATTTGTATGCAAGTATAACACCTCTGCGAATCCTTATGGATGAAGTCTTCCAAGGTATATATGTATTAAGGTTATATAAAAGATTAATAAAACTTTTGATTAATAAAGATGTCGACAGAGATGCACTTTTGGCGGAAGTGAATCGTGACAATGTTGGATCGATAGCTGGTCAGTCAGGTTTAGATTCGCAATTGCAAGGTTAATAAGCAATCAGCACTTTTATTAATCAGTGAAAACTAGTTTTGGTTTTATATTTCACTTTTAGAATTGCGACAACAGTTAGCGAGATTATTGGACAGGATATTACGTCCCGAAGCAGAAAGGAATATATCAAAGTATTTAACGTTTTAATTTAGATACTTTACGATTTTTCTTACGAAATTATCAAATAAGGTTGCTTTAATTTTAAACATTACATAGTGTTGTTTTTAAAAATATCTTTACAATGACTGATTTTTACATTGCTACTTTTAAATAATAAAAAATACTTCCTATCTTACAACAATTTTGTTAA
Organism: Geophilus carpophagus; assembly: GCA_034687075.1. Taxonomy (NCBI): domain Eukaryota; kingdom Metazoa; phylum Arthropoda; class Chilopoda; order Geophilomorpha; family Geophilidae; genus Geophilus; species Geophilus carpophagus. The sequence goes on from JAQFZN010000728.1 coordinate 5,467, forward strand.
TTTACGGAAAAACGCAAAGTATCTTTTATTTATTAAAAAAAATTTATTTTAAATTTAAATTAATTTTTATATAAATTATTTATTTCAGTGAAGTAAATATCTCATTGCCTTCAACGAGCGCCTCGTCATCATCTCTAGAAAACCAAGCATCATTATCAACACACACTTCACGATACAACGTTACACCGCGGTTTGCTCAGCCAATTGTATGGGAACAACCATTGCTGGTAAATTATCCTCGCAGTACCCAGTCAGTGCGGCGCCATTCCAACAACGAACAAGGAACATCAGAGACCACAATATCAGCTGACAACGGAACATCTGGAAATCTGCAGGTGCGCAGATTAACAACTCGTTCATCTCTGCACCTTCGATTTTTTGTAATACCAAATTTAAGACGTGACCGCAATTCGCAGCCAACAGCACCAGATGCCAGTGAGATGCAGCCCACTCAGCCGTCAACCCAGCCCAGTATCCAGACCACCACTGCACCTTCAGTTTGGTCGCTTTCTCATCACCGCCATCCCACTAACAGCATGTCGACGTCATCTTCCAGCCACAATCACGACCAATCAACCGATGGAAATCGAAATTGGCTTCGATACGCTAGGAGTCATTTGAGATCTGCTAACGCATCGTTTCGACCATACACCTCAGAAATTCAGTCGCAAATACCTTCAACAACGGTATCGAACGAGGCTCGTAGAGCGATGCAAATACCACGAGTTCAAATTGATCCTGCAGAGCCAAATTCAACTGAAGATGATGCTGATTCGAGACCCAGGGTAAGGCCACGATCTCCACCATTATCATCAATGGTTAATATAGATCAAGCGACTGGAAGGCAACTGTTTGCTGATTATCAAGCGGCTACAAGCAGCAATTCGGTTCCCGGAAGCCGAGTGCCTAGCGGTAGTCTCTTTTTACATCCTAATTACGTAGCATCGCTTTTTGAAGAGAGTTTACAGCGAACCAATGCACTTCAATTGGTTATTAATAGAGCTCTTGCAGGTAATTTTGGATTATTTAGCAATTTGTATATTTAATTAAATTTTAGGTATAAATATCTTTAATTTAGGAACAGGGATTTTGGGTACAGCAGAATTTGCTGTAGTAAATAACGTTATGAGTCTCACACATCGCATTCAATGGTGGGATTTCAGTAGACTGCGCATTCCCGATATCAGTGATTGTTAGTATGAATAATTTAGAATTTGAATCTTTTAATTATTTGAGTTACTTGATTTGAATTAGGTCGAGCTAATATTGTTGTGGCTGAATGCAAGATACACAACGACGCTAGTGTTGATATTGCAGCTGATAGTAGTCTTTTGGCTGTTTTAGTACCTGGTTCGGTAGGGTTACCAAGTACAACGATTGTCAGTTTATACTCTCTTGAAAAACGGAATATGGGCACTTGTCTGTATTCATATTATTTCGGGCCTAATGCCATATCAGTAAGCCTATCGCCCCTTAGCCGTTACATCGTAGTTGGTCTTGCTTCCAGGCGAGTAACAGTTGCTCCTAGTGATAAACAGGTGATGTTATTTGATTTGCTGATCAATAATGACAATGATAAGAATTAATTTGTAGGTTGTAGCTCAAGTTTTCAAACTTACATTTACCAAAGATAGTACTCATGGCAATTTAGATGTGAGTTTTTTGTTTTAATGAAATATATTGTTTCAATATGTTTATTTTACTTTATTTTATTTGTTTTTATAGTTAGTTCGCAATATTGAACAACATGGTTCCAATCGATTACATGTTAGTTTAAATTCAATTCGATGGTTACCTCTACCAGGTCAAGGCATCGTTTATGGAACCAATAGAGGAGAACTAAAAATTTGCAGACCAGGGTATGTACTTAATTACAGTAGATATGTTTAATAGAAAAGTATAAATAAATACAAAAAATAAAAATAATACTTAAAAATAATTATGACAACTCTTGCTTAGTGTTTACAACGTTATTTTACTTTTTTCTTTATCTATTTCAGGCCGTCTAAAGAGGATGAATATCTCTATGCAAGAAACCGGAGATCCGCGCAAACTTTAATATTTTCACATTTAAGATCAGTTCAGGGTCATTCAGTGCAATCGACGTCGACGCAAACTGTGTCGCCTCAAACCCAGAGTGCTGGTACGCAAACTGGGATAGATCTGGAAGGACATTCCGAAGTAGTTGCATCGACGTCGGCTGCTGCTTTGGCTGCTGCTGCAGCTTCAGCTTCAGCTCAGTAGTTTTAAAAGTTGTTAGTTGAATGGAAAAAATGATAACTCCAGTATTTTGTATGGGTACCAGTGATTATATAAATTATGCATGCATAAAAACATATTGGTTGAAAATTGAAAGTATGACGTAATATGAGCATTTTTCTTCTAGAAGGGGAAGGAATTGTTAAAATGGACATTTATTTACAAAATTGTGTACTGGTTTATTGGGGCCGTTTAAAGAAGGTTTGCCCAAGATTCCAAAAAAGAATCAAGTTTGTAAAAATAAAATTCGAAAAGAAAAATAAAATAATAAATTTGAAAGTAAATAATATTAAAACTAAAATAAGACAATAAACAAATTCTAGTTTGGCATCTGTTCAATCCATCTAAGGGTTATTATATTTTTATTGTCCAGTAAAGCTTTGAGATGGCTCATTTAATGTATGACAAGGAAGTTTTCATCTGAAAGTTACCGGTATCACACTAAAATCATTATGGAATTTGTCATAAATTGTTTATTTTATTAATTTGTTCCCTTTTTATGATCAAATTTTCTATTTTATATTTTTTTTAAAGGTTTTCTTTAATCGTGAATGTAATGAGATGTTATTTTTTTTCCAAGACTAACTGCTTCAATTAGACAAAGACAAATTTCTTGAATTAAAAAATTAATTATTGATTCATTACAATAATACATACAGTTGTGATAAAAATGGTAACATGGTGGATCACTTAATTTTTTTTAAAACAGGTAATCTGTCTTTGTTTTATTATTATTTTATTTTTTGTTATTTCTGCTTTTTGAATTTTTTTTTTCACGTTTATAATTTTTTGTTGTCTTTAGCATTAAGGGATATTTCTCCTGGATTTATTGTTCAGGATTTATTTTTTAATGATGTATATGGCATTGTTTGTATTGTTAAGTGCTTTGTGATATTAAAAAGGTGTAACTATTGGAGTGTTTTGTTTTCAATTAACGATTTATTGCTTGACTGCCATAACTGCAGTGACATCTGAAAATCTGCCGTAACTTAACACATTATTGATGTTCATTTCTCGTGAATGTAAAGCTAGCACCATTATCAAAACTTGCAAGAAGAAAATAAAAAATCTGTAACTTTACTGGTGACGTTAAAATCGAAAGTAAGACAATTCGAAACCATCATTCGAAACCATGATTCGAAACTACTGCACAGTAGCGCCGTCTTTAAGCGAGTTCTAAAGTTAACACTATCTATCATGTATATATTAATATTTAACACTTTTAAGGTCAGACTACTAATTGAAAATTCTTATAAAATACATATTCAATTTTTAAAGTAATAAAAATTATGATTGCGTATAAAAAATTAATTTATACGAATTGAACGCAACGAACTAATGGCTAACAAATTACCCTATCCGTTTGTAGAAATGGTCGATTTCAAGATGGCTAATAATGAGGAATCGGTTTACAGCGATCCAAATTTTGCCGTCATTTGCTCGTTTGTAGATAAATTTGGTGATTTAAATGGTGTAACAGATTTCTCCATTGTGGACTTGCAACAGAAATTAGAAAACACAAAAGACAGTAAGTGCTTAAATCGCTTGTAAATGTGGGGGAGCTGGCCAAGGTTATTGTGCCTCTGGAGAAAATGATTACATCTTAAGCGTCGTAATGTTTATATTGCTTGTTTAACTTAACTCATTAGAAACTGATCATAATTAAAACACACTCGAATAGCCGTAAAGCAAAAAATAAAATGAACCAAAAATTCTATCTGTTGGTAAATAAACAAATTGGTGTGATTGACCTTAACATTTCATCTTATCACCCATCCCATACATTTGTCAAGTTGTTGACAGTTAAGAAACGATATTATTTTTTACATTTGTTGGCTATTTTCAAATATATTTTTATTAAGTATCTTTTTTTCATTTTTTATTAGTTTCTCCAGAATGGATAGATTTTCACGTTCGCTTGTTGCGGAAAGCTGGGCGTAAAAGTGTCTCTAATGACAGATGGGAAAAGGCGCTAATTAAGGTTTGAACTTGTAATTTGAAAGTAAATCGAGTGAATTAATTACTTTTTTATTCGTTTACAGTTTTGTCACAGCTACTCCAAAACGGATGCTTGGGAAATTGAAAGGTTTGGATACAAAAAAGCCAAACTAAATGTAAAAATCAATGTTTTGAAGGTAATTTTTATTTTATTACGTTTTTATTCATTTGAAAAAAACTTAATTTGTAATTTAACTTTTCAGCATTTGTTAGAAGCGCAGTTCGATGGCAATTCAAAGTTTAAAGCTGAAGTTAATAAATTTACGGCACAGCAATTACGTCTTCTACCTGTCGGAAGAGATATCAATGGACAAATGTATTGGTATCAAATTGATAAAGATCTTAATTTGAAAGTGTATAGGGAAGATCAAGATGACGAAACATGGGAACTTGTAGTTAGGTAATTTATTTATTTATTTTATTTTATGTAAATACAGGGTGACACAAAAAAACGGGAACTTTAACAATCCAATAAAACCAAGAGTGATTGTTAAAAAGTTCCCGTTTTTTTTGTGTCACCCTGTATATATGTTGTAATATTTAATTTGATTAATTTTATAAATACTTATTTTTGTAAATTTATAGTGAGCGGTCAGAATTGGCAGGACTCATTGATAAATTAACAAATGGTTCACAGTTTAAACAAGGTGAAAGCACAACATCAAGTGAAAATGATGATAGTAAGGATAGTAGTTGTGCAGCAAAACTTGAAGCTGAGAAACCCATCACAGATACAGGACAGGGTACCGATTCTCAGATTAAAAAAGAGGTGAAATCTATTTGAAATTAATTTTATTTTTATTATTATTTATAATAAATTTTTAATTTTATAATTATTTGTCTAGGTGAAAAGTGAAGATGAATCATCGATTGAAGAAGAGGAAAAACTAGTTGTAAATAAAGACGTTAAAGATGTTGAAAAAGCAGAAGACCTAAAACTAAAAATTTCAGGAAAACCTGAAAATCTTAAAGTTGAAGTATAATTTTTGTTTTTTTATCATACAAAATTTTTAAAATATTTTTTAAATCATAATTTTTATTAAAGAAATGTAACGTCGAATCACACAGTTTAAAAATAGAAGAAAAAGCAGACGAAGAAAATTGTTCAGCCACATTACCAGCAGTGAAATGTGATACGTTCTTAGTGAAATCTGAGTTACCTGTCATTGAAGAAGTAAGTCATTTTACTAATAAGAGAGATCATTGGTTCACAAAAGATTAAATTACATTTCAGAAAATGAAAACCGAATCAAAACCTGAATTATTATCAACCGATATTTCACCATTGAAAGATGATGTTCCTAAACGAGCAAGCGTAATAAAAATGGCCGAAAAAATCACCGAATTATCATCAACAATCACGGAAGAATTACAAGACAAATCATCGTCAGAACGTTTAAATCAAGATCGAGACGAACCTATGGATTTAGAAGTAAAATCCTTCCGGCGTAACAAATCACCGATCAAATCACCAATCGTTACAAAAGAAGTGCCAAATGATGCTGGCATTGATTCAAAAACAAATGAATCATTAATTTCTACTCCATCAGTTATGATAAATGATAAATTTATGAGTGACAACGAAAGAATGGAAGTCGATTCTGGAAAAGAGAGAAACGAAATCGTCGTGTCACCCAGTAAATTAAAATTAACAGATGAACTAAAAGAAAAAATCGGCAGTGAACGTATGATCCCATTCAAAAAACGAGGAATACCAAAAGATGTCGAATCGTGTAATTCGAATCAATTAAATCCCAATGCTCAGGATTTAACTTGCACTTTATCTGAAACAACAGTTCATTTAGAAGGAAATGCGTTAAACAGTGCTTCAGAAGTTAAAACGAGAAATTTAAGCCCGCACAAAGAGACTGAGCTTCCAGTTGAAGGAACTAACAATAAACAGAATATGCATAATAAGGATAATAGGGTTTTAAATGATGAACAAAGAAGTTTAGTTCCTTCTGAAAATGTAGTTAATATGTCCACTAAAACTTCGCCTATCAAACCTGATCTTCCGCCTTTGTTTCAACCTCAGTTTCTTGTAAATAAGCCTACTGCAAGTACAATTACAGAGCTGTACCATGATAAACCTGTGGTTGTATTCACAAGTGAAGAGAAAAAACGAGACTCAAAGTGTGAGCAACCAATTTGCTTATATAAGAGTGAATTCGATTTGAAATCTCATTCTTCACAAATCGAATCTCAAAGTGATTTAAAAGAAGAAGCGAAATCAAAATTTGATAGTACAAAATCGTTTATACAAGAAGAAAAAATGGATGACGGCAAGAAAATTGAATACGATAAAAACGTATTGGATTTAAGTATACCAACTGATGTTAAAGCTTTAAATTTAACGGAAAGTAATAGCAGCAGGAAAGGAGAAGCTTCTTCTGAAAATATTCTTGTTGAGATTCAAAAGAAATCGTTAGAACACCGAACGAAAAACGAAGTATTACCCATAATCGAACGTGACAATATCAAACATTTAATTCCCCATCAGGAAAAAGAAGGTCGCAAATGTGTAGGGAAAGGATTAGAAATGTCATTAGCTCGTATACGAGAACGGCAGGAAATGGCTAAGGGCCGAGTTAGGCCTATTTTACCGCCAGCAGATAAACGCGAAAACGAGTCATCTACTGGCAGTCATCTCATGGCGAAAACGAGTCATCTACGTAATGATTGTGAAATAGAAGAGAGTAAAAATGTTGGGGAGAAGAAACAAGAAATTGAAAAAGATGTGTCAAAGGAGAATGATTCAACGGTCGAGTCGAATGTTAAAGTTGAAGATAAAATAAGTAAAGAGATGTGTCAAGTGGATGAGATGAAAAAAGCTGATTCAGTGACATGTCAAATTGAATCTGTGCAGGATTTGAGTAAATTGAAGAAAAAAGAGAAAATGGATAAAGTTAGTTTGAAATCACCAGTTAAAATTGAAAGTGTTGGTAAAAGTGTCGAAATTGAGGAGAAAAATGAAAGTTGTGAGAAGGAACTGAGTGGCAATACTGCAGGAAAAAGTGGTAAATCCCAAGATGAATTAACCGAAAAGGCTCCATCTGAAAGCTCTCATACGGTAGATGTAATAAAGGATGAAAAAAGTAATTTATCATCTACGGTTCATGAAACTCGTGTTGAAAAGTGTGTCGATGACTCGAAAGCAGATATACCTGATAAAAATGAAGTTCCTATTGAAAGTAAAAATGAAATTCAAAATGAATTAGAAGCTGATTCTAAGAAATTGGCGGATGATTTAAAAAGTGACAACGAGTGTCAAAAAAGTGAAATAGAACGCAAAGTAATAGAAGAAAAGAAAGCAGATAAAGAAGTAAAAAAGGATTCTGAGAATGAACATTCGACTACTGTAACTGAAAGTGCAATTAAAACTGAAACGGAAAGAAAGAAAAGTATCGAACTTGAAGTTTCTAAGGAATTGAGAAAGGAGAAGGAAGATATTCAAATATCGAGTGATGTTACTCAAGAGAAACGAGCAGAGAATGAAAAAGTAGTTAACGATAAAGAAACTTCAGATAAATTGAAATTAATTAAAGAAAGTGATGAGCCTGATATTGGAAAAGATGGAAATAAAAGAAATAAAAGTGTTAGTGTAAAAGAAGAGAAAGAACAAGAAAAAATTGAACCTGGGAATGTTGAGAAAGAAAATGATCAACTTGATACTAATAAAGTAGAAACAGAAACAGAAAAAGTTGAACCAGACACTGAAAAAATAGAGATGGAAATAGAAAAAGGTGATACGGAGAAATTGGAGAAAGTTAAGGATAAACTCGACACTAATAAGGTAGAAAAGGATTGTGGGAATGATGAAAAACAAATAATTGCTACTGGAAAGATTTCTAAAGATGAGACAACAGAAAAAGATAAACAAGAGGAAGAAAATGAGATGAAAAAAGATGATAGTTCTGAAAAAGTTAAACATCCATCTCCTGTAGTATCTCAAACTTTATCAACACGAGGACGAAGAGGGAAACCGAGAGGTAGAGGGGGTTCAAGGGGCCGTGGCGCGAGGAGTCAAACGAGAGTCATTCCAGTTGAAGATAAAATTGCAGCCGATGAGGAGACTGATTCTAGCCAAGATAAATCAGAAACTACCGAAGAATCTCCTAGACCAAAACGGGGTAAAGGACGAGGAGGAGGAAGAGGTAAAGATAAATGAAATAAAAATTTAATTTTACATTTTATAAAATTTATTTATTTCTATAAAATGAAGGTCGCGGTAGGATAATTGAAGAGGAAATTCACGTGCCGGTGAAACGAAGCCAACGTCTCCAGGCGCAGAGAGAAAAACAACAGGAAGTTGATCGGCAAATGCAGGAAGAACGACGTCTTCTTGAAGAGTTTGAGCTGCAACAACGTGAGGAGGATCAACGTAGGCGGCAAGAGCAGAAGGATCAAAAGGTTCAGAAATTGGTGGTTGTCTCCTCGGTAATCTCATAAGTAGGCAATCTTCTCTGGTGTGTTAACCCTTCCTACTGTCATGGCATGAATCTGGGAGTGATTGAATACTAAAAGGAGTTTTACCATTTTTCATTTATTTTATATATTTGTATTTTTTCATATTAACACTTGCGATTTTTATGCTTTGTGCTGCTATTAACTGCACATTGTAATATTTGTTGCATGAGTTTTGCTCTTCATTCATTTTCTAGCAGATAAGAAAGCGTAAGGGAAGACGGAAGAGGCGAGGCCGGCCGAGAAAAAAGGTTAAGCTGCGTGCCTAATATTTATTTTATTTTCTTTTTAAAATTATATATATGTGTATATATAAAAAATATTTTATTTTATTTTATTTTGTCTTTATAAAAATCTTAACGCTTTGTTGGCTTTTTCTGCTTTAATTATAATTAGTTTAGTTGTAACGTTGTAGTTTGATAATAATAATTATAATAATTTTATTATTATTTTTTTTATTTTGATAAAAATAGTTATGAAATGTTTGGTGAGTGAATCTTAGAATGAAATTTGTCTTGTCATCCGTGAAATTTCGTAAATTTAGATTATATTTATATAATTTTTGAATTATTTTTATAATATTTATTTAGTAAAAAAAAAAGAAAAATTTAATTTAATTGGTTTATTTTGAATGTTAACTTTATAATTAAGTAATATATAATAATCAGGATGAAGATTACGAGGAAGATGATGATGATGACGAAGACGATGAGGATGATGATGATGATAATAAGGAAAATAAAAAGAGGAAATTAAAGAAGAAAAGAAAGAAGCAAAAGGGACGTCGAAAGGGAAATAATCCTTGGGATTATTCTTCAGAAACGACATCATCATCTTCAGAGCAAGATGAAAATAATGAAGGAGAAGATGATGAAGACGAAGAATTGGTATTTAACGATAAAAGTGATCATGAATTTTCACCAGAATCAGACTCTGAAGTTGATGCAAAAGAGCCGATGAAAGTTCGAAGAGCTAGAACAGCTAGAAAGGGTATAAAATATCAGGAATATGTTTGATGTATAAATGAGATTATCTTTAATTTGTTATTTTTATTTTATTATTTATTAAGTTAAATCTGAAAGCGATGACGACGAAGCAAGTGATGAACAAGTTGAAGATGATAAGCCATGCTTAAAGTGTGGTAATTATGATCATCCAGAATGGGTAAATGAAAATAATATTTCATTCTTATATTCCACATTTTTATTAGAGTTTTTTTAAACAGATACTTTTGTGCGATAAATGTAATGCAGGATTTCATACTGCATGTTTGCGACCACCACTCTTAATTATTCCCGATGGGGATTGGTTTTGTCCTCCCTGTGAACATGTAATTACTTAATTTTTTAACTTTTAATTAGATTTAATAATTTTCTTTTTTAAATGTTTGGTTTAGAAAATGTTATTACTCGTTCTACAAGAACATTTGAAAATTTTAGAAACTGCTTGTAAAAAACGAGAACGTGAAGAAATGAGGTAAAATTATACTGTGTTGGTTCGATTTGAGGTTGTCTTTAAATATTATCTGCACGAATTAAAACTTAAAATTAATGGTCTCTCTTTGGATTAATTTTACAGTGCTAATTTATTGCGATAATTAGCACTTTAAAATTCAATAAAATACAATTATTAAATAACTAAATAAAATGAAAATCCATATATACAGGGTGTCTGCCAAACACCTACCAAGTGATTTATTTTACAAACATGAGAATTTAAAAAAAATTTAAATCATCAATTTAAGTAAATGACATGTGAGAAATTCAATAAAACATGTTAAATTCATGTGACATTGTTGCATCATTGTTTTGCAACTTGTAACTTTTAAACCAACAATGCTATGCAAAAAATGTTTAGTATATTGCTACATTAAAAACTTTTTGTTTGTAGGACTTTAAAATTTTAAACACTAAAAAAATAATTTTCATTATGAGTGATGATTTTTACTTCGAAAAATGATTTAAAAAAAAGAAAAATTAATAAGGAGGTGCAAAATTTATCAAAACCATTCTAGCAAACTCTGTCAATGAGAAATTTTTCAACTCATTTAGTACTTCTGTTAGAAGAAGTTGTAAGTACTTCCATTAATGAAAAAAGACCCAATAAGTTTATTCCCAAGAATTGGAGCATAGGCTTTGATGATTTTTGTGCCTCCTTGTCATTCATCCTTTTTTAAAATTATTCTTTGAAGTAAAATTCATCACATGGCAATAAAAATCATTTTTTGTTTTTGTTTTAAATTTTAAGGTAAAAAAGTCCTACAAACAAAAAGTTTTTAATTTGGCAATGTACTAAACAAATGGTGCTCTACAATTTTGCAATTGACATTTCTTGCATAGCATTGTTAGTGTAAAAGTTACAAGTTGCAAAACAATGATGCAACAATGTCACATGAATTTACCATGTTTCATTGAATTCCTCACATGTCTTTTACTTAAATTGATAATTTAAATTTTTTTTAAATTCTTATGTTTGTAAAATAATTCACCTGGTAGGTGTTTGGCGGGACATAATCCTTGAAGGTGCGTGTGTAACGCTACGTCATAATTACTAATAATGAGGGACAAATTACGACGTAGCGTTACACACACGTACCTACACGCAGATGTTCTGCGGGAGTCTGCTAGTAGTTTTAAAGTTCACTAAAATAAAGCAAAAGACATTAAAAAGTTAAAAATAATTTTAGAATTAATTTATCTAATGAAATGAGCGGGAAAAATATGTGAAATCTTTGGCTAACGGCCATACACTTGTAACTAAACGTGCAAAAATAATTTTAAAGTTTTGATAAGGTATATTACATTTCAAATTTTATCTTTTTTTATGCATTTTATTATCTATTTGTAGAAAAAAACGATTGGCTTATGTTGGCATTAATTTGGATAATGTATTAAAACCAGTAAGCTCATTTTTTATTCACATTTAGTTTAAATTATATGAAAAATCAATATTAATAGGAGAAAAAAGAAGATCAAACCGATGAAGAAGAAGAAGAAAATCAACCTAAACGATCATGTCGTATGCGACGGGATATTAGTTATCAATTTAAAGAATATGATGCAATGATTCAATCTGCTATACAAGATGAAATAACTGCTGAAAGAGGAGCTGGTTAGTTGATTATGCAATTCTCTTTTTTTTTATTTGTTTATTTATTTTGTTTCAGGAATGGGAAAAGGAAAGGATATGTCCAATATCATAGAAGCAGAAGAAGAAGAAGAGGAGGAAGATGAGGAGCAGCAAAAAGAAAATAAAGTTAAAGAAAAAGAAATTGATGACGATAAAGGTAAAGAAAATGAATCACAAGAGCCAAAAAAGACTGAGGATACAATCTCAGAAGGGGCAGAGCAAGTAGAAACTCCTACTGTTCCTACAATAAAAATTAATACGTCCGCTGCAGCTGCAGCTGCGGCTGCTGCTGCGAGGAGACGACGTAAACATAGACGTCTTAACGATTTAGAATCGACTGATGAAGAAGAGGAGGATAACGATAGCGATGAAGATTTTAAAGAATCCACCGATTCAAACACTCCTTTGTCTGAAGAGGAGGATTACGATGATGAAGATTATCAAGAAGAAAGTGAGGATAGCTGGAAGGAACGTCGCTCGAGGTCGAAAACAACAACGCGAAGGACATCACGAGCCAGGCAGAGGAATCGCGGCTATGATTCTGATTTTGGTAATTTGATAAATATTTTGCGATTTTAAGTTAAACGAATTTTTTTATAAAGGAAATATTTTTTTATTTCTTTGGTTTTAATGCGCATTAACAAAATGGCAGTGTGAAATTGTTTTTGACTTAATGCAAGATTAATATAAACGTTTTATAATTTTATTTTACGTGAAATTGTAAAATTTCTATATTAAAACGTTTTTTGTTTTTAATAATCACATTTTAGTAGTGGACGATTTCGACAGTGAAGAGAGTGACAGTATGCGTGTTAAACGACGAGCTGCTAGCAAACGTGTAAGCTACCGTGAATTGTCTGACAGTGACGAAAATGAAACTGTGTGGAAGAAAAGGTTTTGATATTAAATTTATTTATTTATTTATTTAGTTTTTCATAAATATATAAAATTAAATGTTAACTTTTCAGTTCAAAGAAAAGTCGAATTGAAACAGAATCTGAAGATTCGGATTGGCGCGAACTTCATCGACGCGAGAAAGCAACTGCCGGTGAGAAATCACCTAAAGTTGTATCTAAAGTTGTGACAAAACGACGATGGGCCAGTGAAAGCGATAGTGAAAGTGATATCGATGACAGCGATTCGATAAGCAAAATGCGCGGAAAGAAAAAACGAATCAAAGATCAATCGGAAAGCAGTGAAGATGAAGGACCGAAGAAAAAACGTTTCAGAATTAAAGATTTTGAAAAGAGTAGTGAGGAAGAAGAAAGTGAAGATGATAACGAAGAAGAAGAGGATGACGATGATGATGAGGATGAAGACGACGAAGGAGAAAAGGAAGCCGATGCTGATGACGAAAAAACTGAACAAGACGAAAATGGCGGCGATGGCAATGAAACTGACGACGATTCGAAAAAAGTAAGTGGCGATGGTACGCCACTTTCGATCAGCTTAGACGCAGCTTTAACACCTTTATCCGACATGACACCAAATCAAAGAAGTGTTATCATGAGCTTAAAATTAGCGAAAAAAGATGACATGATTAAAACTCCTCCAATGGGAAGCAACGCTCAGAATGCGGTTGGCACAGTGAGTGCAGATGCAGACCTTAGAACGGGTACTTCAGACATTTCCGATAAAGATGATATGGCGAAAAAAGATAAAATACCCCCACCTAGGGTCGAAACGGGTCTGCGACCACTTGTACCACCATCGCATTTACCAATGGACTATAGGTGCCCACCACCTAACCCTTTACGCCCTTCTTTAATGGAACCACCGATGCAACGGTCAAGTCCTTCGAAACTAATGCTACTCGACGCTTGTCCCACACGATCGAGTCCTCATACGAGATTCACAATGCTTGATTTACCTTACGTACATCGGTCAACACCACCATCGATTCCTCATCGATCAACACCACCTTCCATCCACCATTACGATCCTAAACTAGACAGACCCCAAGCTGTTCCGTCTCCTAACAGGGGTGCCGATCATCCACCTCCAACACACCCTTCCTTACCACCTCCGCCTCCATATATGGGCGATTATCCACCATTCATGGCACCGCCGTATTATCCTCCAACATATGGTGCCCAAGCATCTCCACACGAGCGTTACTCCCCACAAGGATATCATCCCAATCCACCGCCACCGCCACCACCACCGATGCATGGTCAACATCCTCCGTATCCACCTCCATATCATCAGCAATCTCCTCACTATAGTTATGGTCCTGAGGGTTATCCTGAAGATGATCAGTATGAAGGCCATTCACAACCTCCGTATCCTCCGCCGTATGGTTCATACAGTTCACCGGCTGAAGGTGGCGATTCGCAGCCTCCGTCACAGCAAGCACCGCCGCCTCAGCAACATAATGGGAGCAGTTATGCAGTTAATAATTTGTTACAGAGACCACGACCTGCTGAAGGTAATGGGGAGGAAGATGAATTTAATGGTGTTAATGATTTAGTGTCGTATATCACTGGCTCACATGAAAATCAGCTATGAACCCATTCGATTCCGTGGTTGAAAAAAAAATCTAATGAAAAATGATGGACCATTTTGTTGTTTTGTGTTTTCTTGAAAAGATTGTACTGATTTGCTGAAGGATTTGTGTCGAATTTTGTGACCTAGTCAGCAGCATGTTTTGTGGGTGATGGATGAATTTAAGTGGCGATATGAAGATTTTTATTATGAGATACTTTACAAATACCGTGTGACTGCTTTTTTTATTTTTATTTTTTATTTTGTTTTTTTTTGAAAAGAGAAAAATCAAGCAGCTTCTAAATAGATATAAAAATGAAATCAGCAAACTTTTTAAGTTAAGCTGTGTTTGTAGGATTTATTTATTATCAGACATCATCATAAATTTGTCGTTGTTTTATTTGTTTATCTTGTAAAATTGTATTGCCACATTTCCATGCTTTTTGCGGCATTTCGGTGTATAGACGAGGACATACCATATGAAATACAGAAGAAATTCGATTATCTAAACCTTGGTTAACTGGATTGCACAGGATTCAAATTACCTCACTTCGTTTGAATTGGATAATCGAGTTTCTGTTGTAGAAAAATGTAAATTCATTCATAATAATCTATTTTAAATAAAATATGGTCATAATGTTTAATCTATAAGTGTGAACATTAATTTTGTGTTAGCTGGGAATTTATACCGGAATACCGCAAAAGATGCAAAAGTATGGTAGAATTCATTGATATTCATAAAGAAATTTTATTCTGCACAGCTACATAAATCTGTTGAAGAAATCATTCGTGGAAATACCTAAATATACAAAATAATTGTTTTGATTTTAAATATAATTTCATGTATCTGTTTTAAATGGTAATATCTATCACATGTCCCTTTTTTGTGACTTGACAATGTTTTTTAATTTCATACTTTTACATGCAGTTTGAGATAAGTATAAATTTTGAAATATGTAAACGTGAGTTTTGAATATATTTTTAAAACAAATTTTATTATCATCAATTACTGCATGTAAAATAATCACAATACAATGAGTTTCGTACACAGTTTTTTTCATCATTTTAATTTGAAACGAATTCGTGGCAGCTTGTTTGAGAAAAGTTTGAAGGGAACTTGAATTATATTGCCTTTCATGTTGTGCGTTTCAAATCTTCATAGTTCATCGACAGTTTATTATAGATACTTGTTTTGAATATTTTTTTTAAACATGGTGTTCGCTAAGTGTTTTAAAACATCAAAAATGAATGAATATCTATATTCATTGTATGAAAAAAATTGTGTAGTCACTATCAATTATGCAAGATAATTTAACTGCTAAATGTCTATTTATTATAGATTATAATCCAGATCAGAAAAGAAAGGATTTTACTTTATAAAAATGAGTTGAAACTTTTTCTATCTATAGCACAATATTTTCCAATGATATTCAAAGAGAAATATGAATTGATTTTTGACAAGATATTACTATTATTGTGTATAAAAAAATCCAATGAAAATTATTGTATAATGAAATTACTACTGTTTGAATTATTCTGCATTGTGCAGTGGTTTTATAAATTTCACGTCTGCAAATTTAGCATTTTTCATGGATTTGTGTAAGGAAAACAAAATATGGTGTGAATTTCTTGTTCGCTGTATTTTGAATAAGATTTTTATTTTATTTTATTTTTTTTAATTTTTTATTTCTTTTATGTTTTTGTTTTATACTTTTTCCTAAACATCGTTATATAAACCCGTCATCATTCTTGTACGAAAAAAATATTTGTAATATTAGCAGAAAAACCATTAATTTGGTAGTTGGGTATAAATAAAGATGACTATACAAATATTTTTATTGTTGTTTTCTATGTTACTGCAAATAATGATTGATGGAAAGTCATTGCCTGCAGATTTAAAAAGATGCACTTCCAAATAGTAAAACTCTAAAATCACTGTTTTCAGAAATTTTCCCTAAATCAATGGAAATGTCGCATATGTCAATAATTTCTGATTTAGTAGAAGAAACAAGTGGTCAGTAAAAATATCTTGACTATTAATAAAAAAAAATGTTTATGTCGGAGACAGTAAGATTGACAATACTTTTGGGGAGTGCCTAAAATGCGAAAGTAAGGAAAAAGTCAGAAGTCGCTGATTTGTCAGAATTTTCCGACTTAACCTTTAAGGTTTTATCGGTGCCTTGTATTATATTTGCGGCACCCTAACGTGTATATTGTTGGCCATTGAGTCCTGATTCACGGCCCACGAGTTTATAAGTCGTAAGTGCACCGCACTTCTGACATATTTGGTGCCTTTGATGAAATTAAATTCTAAAATTTTAAACCTAAGGTAAAAATTTGGAATGTTCTGACAAATCTACCTTTTATACTAATCTTCTCAATTTTTAAAATTAAAGGAAAAGTGGTGATTTGTTGGAACGTACAGTGTTCCGACTATTGTTGGCCGTGAATGGGGACTCACGGCCTGCAAGTTTATAAGTCGAATGTACACCGCACTTCCAACTTCTTTACTTTCTTTATCTAAAATAAATTTCAACAAAACTAAAATTAAAAATCGGAATATTCCAACAAATCAACATTTTCTTCTGTCTTTAATAATCTTTTGAACAAATAAGACAGACAGTTTATTGAAAATGAATGGTCAGAAATGCAGGGCACTTCCGACTTTTATATATGCGGGGCTTGAATCCCCATTCACGGCCAACAATAGTTGGAACACCATACGTTCCAACAAATCAACATATTCTATGTATTAGTTTAATTGTGAAAATTATAAAAACTGGTAAATAAACATTAATTTTTGGAAAATTTTGATCTTTAACTTTAGGTTGGTTTATTATTTTAAAATGTGCATCTATAATAAGGAAACCAAAGATGTCAGAAGTGCGGGCCGTGAATTAGGATTCACGGCCAACAATATACACGTTAGGGTGCCGCGAATATAATACTTGGCACCACTAAAACCTGAAGGAAAAAGTTGGAAAATTTCGGCAAATCAGCGACTTCCGACTTTTCCCTTACTTTCGCATTTTAGGCACTTCCTCTTTTGTGCTGAATTTCCTGTCCATCTACTGTTTGGAGAGCCTACTATTGCTGACTGTAGAGGTGCTTCATCTGAAAAGAAGTTGATAATTGCAATTAAGTTTACTTTTAAAAAATAAATACCATCATTTGTCTTTATTTTAAGTACATTTTACTAAATATTTACATATATAAACAAAATTATAAGTTTATAAATAATAATGCAATCTTGATTCAATTACTGCCACTTTTTATTGACAGAATTTTTTTTATTAATTTATCAAAATCTTTTCAAATTATGTCTCACTGTATTAATGCCTGGTTTTTTTTTTAAATTAATTTTGGCTTCATTCACATGTGTTTACTCCTATTACTTTATTGTTTAAGGCCTTTTCAATCTTTTCACACATGTGTTCACACATGCAGTTGCAGTAAGGAAAGTAGCAGCAGAAATCAAGCAGTAGCTGCAAGATGTGTTCACACTAGTTCACAACAGAGCAGTAGAAAGCAGCCAATCAGGATGAAGCTTTTATTAAAACAAATGTTATTGTTTACATTTAAGTGTTGTTCTTTGCCAGTCATACCACCTAAACACAGACTTACAAAACATGCTGTTTGTCTCATGGAGGATTATGGTTATCACATGATTACACAGTGGCTTGGGATTGGCTTGCAGTAGCAGTCAGTATACTGCTACTGCTTACTTCATTTTTCTACAGCATGTACTACTACTGCCTACTGCACTCTGCTGCACTGTATTTCTGTCCCACAATGCATTGCATTACTGCTACTTTCCTTACTGCAACTGCATGTGTGAACACATGTGTGAACCTAGCTTTGACCTGCTCCTAAAGATCTTTATTAGAACTGTGGTTTTAACAGCTGTGTTTCTATATAGGGTGTCTGGCCAAACACCTACCAGGTGAATTATTTTACAAACATAAGTATTTAAAAAAATCTTAAATTATCAATTGAAGTAAATGACATGTGAGGAATTCAATAAAACATATTAAATTCATGTGACATTGTTGCATGATTGTTTTGCAACTTGTAACTTCTAAACCAACAATGCTATGCAAAAAATATCAATTGCAAAGTTGTAGAGCACCATTTGTTTAGT
>JAQFZN010000729.1:0-23914 GCA_034687075.1 Geophilus carpophagus
ACGTATTTCGTTGAAACTTTAGTTTGACTAGTTTTACAAGCAAGCCGTAGTCAAGGATGTGGGCTGACCAGCAGAAAAAGGGAAACTACCTTGTAGCTGACGGTGTACAAGAGAATCAAGCCTTGTGATTGGCTGATTGAATGGAATTAGTGGCACCAATCATAGCTTTTTATTTAATCAGCCAATCATAAGGCCTTTAATTATAATTTTCTATAATAGCGCTTTTTTAATTAACGCTACTAGATGGCACTGTTTTAACGACATAAGAGTTTTGTTTTGTATTATACGTCATTCACATCCCGCTTATAGCAAGACTTGTAGCATAATAAATGCTTGTAGTCAACAAGCGATTTTGTGTAACGTCATGATTACCCACAATGCAGCAAATTACGAGAAAAGGCCTGTCGCTAGATCAAGAAGTTCTTTCTGACACTTGTTTCTGTACAACATTTGAATAAATTTTGTATCATTGAAAAAAAAAACACCAAGCTTAACAAAAAAATTATATTTCTAAAACTCAATACAATTATTTACGATTTAAAGAGTAAAGAATAAAGAAGATATTAAAAAATAATTTATTTGTTGAATTGTGACGATACCCAAGCTAACCCCCACTTTAAATTAGTTAACATAAATTTTAAAGCTTTAGTCCACTGTTCTTCAGAATTAAATTGAATCCTAAAATAAAAAATTTAAATTTAAAAACAATATTTATAGCAATTTTAATACTAAGAACATTACTTGATAGAATAAGTTAATCCTCCAGAACTATCTTCAATTCTTCCTTTATCCATTTTGTAAGGCAAACAAAAAGTTGCATCACCCTTTTCAACTTCCTCTTTAAATTGTTGAAGGCAATCCAAAAAAGCGACCATCGCTTGATCAAATCTATAAAATTATTATTAACAAAATTAATAGTAATAATAAAACTTATTAAAAATCTCTATTTACTTCGTATCCCAAAAGAAACGAATTCCTCCAGATCCATACAAAGGCAATTCCTTTGAATTATCAGCTAACGATTCTAAAAATGAGTGATTTCCATACGGCACTAATCGATATCTATTTTTAAAAATATAAATAATGAACAGATTTTAACAAATTTTATCTAAATCATGATCATACCGTTGAAATGTTAGATTTAGTTTTTTAGCCAAAGAATGAAGCAATAGAACAGTCTGACCCCAAGCAGCATTAATTTCGTTCCAATCAACCTATAAAGCCCAAAATAATATTCAACCATTTGTTTTTTATTAATTATTCAACTTTTTAAATCAATTTTATTACCGGTACAGTTGGTAATCTTCCTAATCTAAACTCGTTAATTGTTCCAAAATGTCCGTTATGCCTAGAAATAAAGATTTTATAATTAAATAATGTGTATTATTTTAAATCTATTAAAAATCAAAATATACCATATATGAAATGTTGCATTAAAAACATTAGTTTGTCTCAGCTTGTCCAACTGAGACTGTGCATAACGTAATTGATTATCAACACTATTTTGTTCATCTTCAAGCAGTAAAACTTCTCTTTTATGGCTACAATTCTCGTGTAAATATCTTTCCTCTTCACGTTCAAGTTGTTCTAATTCGTTTTGATATTGTTCAAGTGATTTTGCTAATTCTTTGCGTTCTAATTCCACCTCGTCTAATTGATTCTTTAAAGCTGCTTCATCTGCTTTCAACTGTTTAGAAAATTAAAATGAAAATGTCACATTAAAAAAAAAATAAAAAAAATTTACTCTTTCTAATTCTTCTTCAAGATCTTCTGCATCCTCTTCCTCGGTCGAAAGTAAATGATCAAGAAATTCCCTAATAAATAAATTAAGATTTACATATATTTTATTTAATTACATAATAGGAAATTACCTATAATCTTTGCATTCATCTTCTTTGAGCTTCAACTCTTGATCCATTCTATCTAATAAAGTATCTGCACACTCTTCACATAGAGGATGATCCACTTCTGATTCTTCCGATACAATATCGAACAATGCACTCATTATCTAAATTTATTAATAACATTACATGTATTTCATTTAATTTTTAAATTTGGTTAAATTAACCTTCAAATGATGACTGATGCTGTCAGCATTATCACTACCTGTATCGCCAACCATCATAAACCCATTGCCATTGTCAGTAAATCTTCAAAAAATATATAGAAATTATAAATTTTTATTTTACATCAAATATCTATTAACTTAATTGCTATGTTAATAATTTAATTAGTAGTTACCTGACAGGAGGAACATATTTTCTTGAAATATCTGAGAGTCTTAAATTCGGATCTGCAACCTAACAATTTTTTTTAATAATTTAATTATTACAATAGTTAAATTTCCGTACTTTGCCATCAGAAGAAAATAAATGAAGCGCTTCAGTGCTGTCTGTATTAGAAATTAGAGGGGCTGTAAATATGTAAACAAAAAACAGATAATCAGAACTGATTTTATTTAAGCTGGGATTTTCATAGTTTTTAATACCTGATAGTTCACAAATAAGTCGCTCATCTAACGAGTTAAAAGATGGTTCAAGTCTAATTGGTTGACAACATCTTTGGCATAGGAAGTTTACTTCTACAGTAGAATCTTTTAAACCCGAATCGACCCTTAATCCAGCCATTTTCTTTTCAGGTCGTAAACAGCTCTAGTGGTAAATTTGTGAACTAATAAAATTTTTTTTAAGAGGCGCCATCTAATCCAATAAAATTTAGATCAAAAATATGAAGTAATAGTTCAAAAATCATTACTTTCAGATTAGATAAAACAATCAAAGTTTAATAAAATTAAGTAAATAATAGTTACAGGAATTTTTATCAATAATAATAAATACATAAAAATTACAATTCGTCCTTTTGCTTTAGTCCTTCAGCCTGATTTAAACTTTGAATCAAACTTTCTGGAATCGTTTTTACCCAAAATTCAACTCTGGGGTCACTATCGGGATCATATTTCTCGACACGACTGTTTTCATTTATGTGATATACTTGAATATTTCCTGGTGTAGATTTTGGCCATTTCACATCATCAACATCATAAGTTGCATCTCTAAAAAGAACATCAATAAAAATATTATTTTCTAAAATAAATTATGTCCAAAGATTTTTACCCATATTTTGCATAATTCGCTAACAATTTAACTAACTTATTCGCCATTTGTTTAACTCTGTCATTCCTCATAAAATTTTCAAAAAGTTTGCCATCAAAAAGATACCACAAATCATCACCATGAGGAATACCTAAATATTCTTTAATTCCCAAGAGGGTTAAAACACTGTAATTAGCTGCAAATCCAAAGGTGTATGAATGAGTATCTATTCCAGCATTAGCCAGATGCTTAACAGTTTCGAAATTACACACATCAAATGATGAATCACCAAGAAGCTATAATAAAATAAAACAAATAAATTGGATTAAAAGATGGGTTTACCACCTCCAAACTGTGATTATACCTTAGCTGCTGCAAGAGCGAATTCAATTTTATTTGACTTGTCACAATTTTTCATATATCTTTGCTTCACTAACTCGATAATAGGTGGAATATCTCGAGCTGTGTTTATAGATACTCTTACAAATCGTTTTAATAAATCTTCAGAATACTTTTGAAGTTTAAGCACGAGAACTAAAAATAAATATACAAAACTTAATCAGATTTTAAATTCAGGACAGTATAAAAACCTACAGCCATAAACTCCAAATCCTTCATCTTTCATTATCCCAGTAATCAATGGGACTTTATTATGAATTTTGCCTTCTTTAAATGCTTTTAGAGGTTCAGTAGTAACAAATTTTCCATCTAATACAGGGGGAAATGGGATCAAAACTAATTTCTAACAAAAAAGATAAAGAAAATAAATATTATTATCAAAAATATTAAATAAAAATATCAAAAATAAACAAATCTAATTACAGAAAACGGCCATGCCGCTTTGACAATCGCTGTAGCAGGAAGTTTACGAAGACAATTAACAAGTTCTTGATGATCTTCAGGACATTTTAATTCCTTCCCTAATTTCTTTGCCCAATCTTCAGGTTTCGATTCAAAAGCCCAAGGACATAATGCTGATCCACTTAAGGCAATAGCTCTATGGAATAAACCTATACAAATAAAAATAGATTCAAGATTATTTTATCTTTTTTTTGTATGTTATTATTATTATCACAACTAAATAAACATTGCTCTTTCACTATCGTGATATTTGCAACAGTTTAATTTAATTCAATTTATTTAGTATGAATTAAATTCTAAAATTATTTAAAGCTTACCCTCAGATAGTGGTGACAAAATATGATAAAAAATACTAGCGCTTCCAGCACTTTGTCCAAATACTGTAATCTGATTCGAATCTCCACCAAATGCATCAATATTTGCTTTTACCCATTTCAGCGCTTCCAATTGATCTAATAGCCCATAGTTGCCTGGTGCTGCATCGTCATTAGTACTGAGAAATCCTAGAGCATCCACACGGTAATTAAGAGACACCATTACTATTCCTTCTGCGATAAATCGGCTTGGGCCGTACAGCCAACTGCTGCCATGACCAACACGAAATCCTCCACCGTAAATCCATACCATTACAGGGTGCTTTTTTTCTGTAGAATACTATAAAATATATAACTTAGATAACTAATTAAATGTATAAATAAATTATATTACTTGTTGAGTGTAAACATTGAGAAATAAACAATCTTCGTTACCAGTAATGGATTTGGATAATTCATCAATTTGAACACAGGGTGATCCATCTTTTGTTGCGTCTAAAACACCATTTTCTGACCACGGTTTTTTGGGCAAAGGTGCCTAAAATGTTAAAATAATACAAACAGTAATTTAGTGTGACAAATTTTAAAAATAGAAGAAAAAAAGGCGTGTCTAATTACCTTGAATCTAAATTCTCCCACTGGTGCTTCACCATAAGGAATCCCTAGGAAGGCAAAATATTCTTTTCCTTCTGAAGTCTGTATTGTGGTTCCTCGAACGGCTCCATTCTTTAAATTAACAATAATTTCATCACTATTTGATGTCGTATCGGTTATAACACTCAGCAAAAACAGCAATAACGTTGATAAATTCATGTTGAATTAAGATAAACAAATATTACGCAGTTATAAAATAAATAAAAATAAATGTTTCAAAATTTTTCTAACACTCTACGTTACCCAATGTAAAATATTAAAGACATTACCGCAGAAATATAGTTTGTGTAATATACTGATCATGCTTCACTATTTATCAATGTCCACCAATTTGTGATCTATGGACTTTGTTCTTTGAGTTTTGGATTAATAAACAACTAATAAAAACAATAACAAAAAACCGATTTCAATTGGCTTAGTCAAGCATGAGCTAAATTTTGGTTGAAATATTTTTATTCCTCAAATTTCAGTGTACAAACTAAATACAAGTACTAATACAATAGTGTTTTTTCCATATAAATTCTACATAGATGCATTTAAATTGACAAACAATGTTTTTCCCCGTTTTATATATTACAGTTTATTAAAAATTTTGTATTTAAATTTGGTATTTTTTCATTAAAATATTAATTTCAACTTACATCCGCATATAAATACAGTGACTGAGAAAACCCCCCCAAAATCACAAAAATTTCACGTCGGTTATGGAAATTTTATCAAAAAATTGAAAAAGTTAACTGACATATTAGTCACGGTTTTTTTTCTTTTCCTCCTTTTGAGAGAGAAGAACAAGTAAATATCGAAAAACGTTGATGAAATCAATGAACAAATTGACAGCGTGCCTATAGGCAGAAATAAAAATTATCGATAAATAATATTAAAAAAAAAAGAATTAAAATCTTACCAAATAAAGTCCTTATCACCCATGCGACGTTTCGCAATAATTAATTGGGTATCATAGAGAACAAACCCACACATAACTGCCAATCCTAGATACAAATTCAGCTGAAAAAAACAAATTATGTAAATACTAACATCCAAAATATTCATTAACAATTTTTTTATATTTATCTTAATTTATCTTAATTATAACATCAAAAATATGCATCACATTATCGCCTAATCGTTAGGCGATAATGTGTGACTCAACCGAATGCATGGTGGTAACTTTTGGAACTAATGTTCGAAACATTTTGAATTTTATCACATTTTACTTACTTCAAACAGTAGTTTGGATCCAAAAAATAAATTGAAGAAAGCAAGTATAGAAACAAGGCTCAATCCAGATAACAACGTGCCTAAATAAAATAAAAATCAATTTTGAAAATACAAAATTTAAATTAAATTAATTTTCTACTCACCTGTGAGATATAAATATTGCCGCTGGTTACTAAACAAAGCACTGAATGTAAAACACAGGAAAATAACAGCTGAGCCTATAAGTGCTGTTGGGACAATGGAAGGATCCAGACGAATTGCATACTCCAAAATTGGTCCCAAGTTAAGACCTAAAACAATTTAGAAATAAATTTTAATAATAATTAATTCTAATTTTTGTACTTTTTACCTGACACAAAAGCAAATGCCATCAAATAAAACAAACGCAATCTTTGGTTTTTCCCATTATCTGCAGTTGCTGTTAATGCAACTAATAGACCAATTGAAACTAAACCCATCAAGAAACTTCCCTAAACAAATAAAAAACAAAATCAACAAAATGGCTGACTCCATATTTCTATATTTTTGTTTTTTGAAATTAATTCCTACGCTCAATATTGTTGTAAAAACATGAACGTATCCACCTGCGGCAGCGGCCAACAAGCTGAGAGCCAAACTAGCATACACATTTTGCAAGTGAAGTCGAATTGGTGCTTCCCTGAAAATAAAAACAGAAAAGGGTTAATGTTTTTCTACGAGAAAGTTTGTAACATTCAAAAGCAGTTTAAGGTAGCGCTTGTTGACATATGTGTTTATTTAAGTTAATAATTTCCTCATTGCCAATGTAACGGTTGTCATTTTTGTTATTTCATCACTTTATCTAATTTGAAAAGATTAAATCACCTAGTCGAACGCCACGTAATGTTAAGATTTTTCAGGTATTCGGTTTTTATTCTTTTATTTAAATCTTGGTTTAATGGTTGCCAAGTGTTAATTTAGTCTTAAAAGTTTATAAATACTTATAATTGAACGACATTCGATTAAAACTTACAGTTTTTCTCCTAGACTCTGGAAAAACGAACCCATACCAACGTTCGCCATGACGGATCTTTTAGATCGGTTTTTGTGTCAAGACTTCTCGTTGTGCGCAGCGAGAATGATATATCACGTGACTATTTTGAAACGACGTAAGGAAATGCGTGTGTGTACAGAATAAAATACGTTATGAAATTATTAATTTTTTTGTTCTATTCTCTGTATTGTTTACAAATCATTTGTCTATTATATTTTTGCAATATCATCAACCATTGAAGTGTTGGTCATGTGACTTTAAACCAATCAGAAAGCAAGGCGCCAAAAACATGTGTTGATTGTGTTGCTTGCTTGTTCATATCCTTATGACACTCTGTCATCGAAGCGCGCCTAGATTAGGATAGAGAAAAAGGCTATTATTTTCATTTTTATTTTGTTGTGTTGTGTTTCAATTACGTTTAAATGACTCCACGTCCATTGAAAAGCGTAGTTGTTTTTGATAAATTGGAAATGGAATCGAAAACACCAAACAAAACAGGTACGCAAAGCGAGGTCATTTTTGGCGAGAAAATTGTAAGGGAATAATAATTATCCTAATTTTAGTTTTAGAAGAAACTACATTATCATGTTCGCCACCTAAAATCCAAAAATTTTCACTTGAAGAGGTAGAAAATACTCCTGCAGCATTGAAAACGCCTGTTTCGAGTAATACTTAACTCATGATTACACATGTTAATATTTTGTTGTTTTTGACTTAAAATTATTCAAACATTTAATAACTAGGAACCTCAAAACTTGGGAAAAAAACACCTGGTATAAATGCATCATCAACAACGAAAACACCTAAGAAAAATGCAGTATTGTCTATGAAAACTCCTATGTGTTGTGATCTTCCTGGTAATTTTATTTTTAAATCTTCAATTTGTAATTTTCAAAATTAATTTAATTTCTTTAATATGAATTATCACAGAAAATGTACAAAACTTGAGAAGATCAGCTAGGAGGATGCTTTTATTGCAATCATTAGCAAAAACACCAGCGAAAGTTTGTCATGAAGGTATTTTATTTTAGTTTTTAATTTGTAATTTTTAAAAGTAATTGACTTTTGTAAATTATTATTATAAATTAGAAACCAAAGTTGTGAAAACCACACCAAAAAGGAATATTTTGATACCATCACCAACGAAACCACTGAGAATAAATGATTCTGAAGGTTAATTGACCTATTTTTGAATATCGTTTGATTTTTTTTAACATACTTTTGAAAATAAAATATATTAATTTTGTTTTATTATATTTATAGAAAGTTCTAGAATTGTGAGGAAAACACCTAAGAGAAATATTTTAATGCCATCACCAACAAAAGTTAATTCTGCTGGTATAAACAGTGTTACTTCTTAACATTTTATAAATATTTTTGCAAATGATTAATATTTTTAATCTGATTTTCAGAGAGTCCTAAAATTGTGGAAAAGACCCCAAAAAGAAATATTTTGACACCATCACCAACGAAATCTCTAAGAAAAATTGATCTTGCTGGTAATTATTCATTGAATTTTAATATTTTTTCATGATGTTTATGAAAATACGTATTTTTAAAAATTATTTTGATTTATAGAATCGCCTAGACTTTTGAGAAAATCACCTAGAAGGAATATTTTATTACCATCACCAACAAAATCTCCCACGAAAATTGATCCAGAAATTCGAACACGTATGACTTGCAAAATTCTGAAAAATAAAATATATTTTAATCAAACTGAATATTTTGTTTCAGGTAATCAACATCAACAAATAGTTGAAGCTTTACACGAATCTTCTATGACTAATCCTGTCGGACGAGAAAATGAATTAGATGTGATTAAAACTTTTGTCAATGATCGCATAACGAATAATTTACCCGGTAGTTTGTACATAACCGGACCTCCAGGCACTGGAAAAACTGCGTGTGTTTTGTACTCCTTACAGACTCATTTTGTAAGTTTCAGTTATAAATAAACGCTTGTAAGGACCAATTCTAATTGATTTGTTTTTAATTTCCAGTCAACAAAGAAATATCAAAAAATAGTTGTCAATTGCATGACATTAAAAACGTCTAGACAAATTTTTAGGAAAATAGCAGATGATTTAGAAATTAAATGTACTGGCACGAGACTAAACAAGTTACCAGATGTTCTTCATAAGCATTTTATTAAAAAGGGACCTCCAATGTAAGATTTTATAAAATTATCATTTTATTTTCTGGTTTTTACAAATATTTTATTTTTATTTTAGTTTGATTATTTTGGATGAAATTGATTATCTAGAAACCAACAACTATGATGTTTTATCAAATATTTTTGAATGGTCATCACTTCCAAATTCTAGATTAATATTGATCGGAGTTGCTAATGCATTAGCACCTCTTGATCAATCCCTCCCATGCCTGAAATTATTATCTGAGTATGAACCGGAAATGCTTCGATTTAATCCGTACACAAGGGAGGAAATTCGTGATATAATTTATAATAGATTAGATGAAGTAATAATAGTAACCATTAAACTTTAGATGACATGTTATTACAGTTTTATTAATAATTTATTTAGTTTAAAGAAGACACAGAAGCTCTTTTCAAACCAGCTGTTATTGAATATTGCTCGAGAAATTCAGCAGCTCATAACGGAGATGCAAGAAAAGCTTTGTCGTTGCTCAGGTAATACAATAAAATATCATAAATATTAGAAAATATTA
The DNA here is from genome assembly GCA_034687075.1 of Geophilus carpophagus. Lineage (NCBI taxonomy): Eukaryota > Metazoa > Arthropoda > Chilopoda > Geophilomorpha > Geophilidae > Geophilus > Geophilus carpophagus. The sequence continues at coordinate 9,843 of JAQFZN010000729.1, forward strand.
TAAAAATATTATTAATTTTAGGCAAGCAGCTTTACACGTGATCAATACTAATAAACATACATCTAATAATAGAAATAATGAATTAGATGGAGTGGAAAAATCACTGTCGAAAGTGCAGGTTAATCTTCAAGATGTGCAACTAGTATTAAGTTCAGTGAACAGTTCAGTGTCATCAGTAAATGGCCGCCATCTTCCAGTACAACATAAAATTATAATTTTCTGTTTATTGTCATTGACTAAAGATAAAGCAATTAAAAATATCACAGTAGGAAAGGTAATTGGAGTTTAAATTTCATTTATTTATATAATTAATTAATTAATTTGAATTTGTTTTCAGTTACATGATGTATATAGTTCTTTATGTCGAAAGCAGCAACTTACCCACGTTGACGGTGGGGAGTTAATTTCAATTTGCTCACAATTAGAAGATCAAGGCATATTTTTACTTAAACGAAACAAGGAAACTAGATTGACGAAGGTATTTTTTTAAATTTTTCTTAGCAACTTAAATGTTTTGTTTTGTTTTTTTTATTTCGTAACAGTAGATATTTATTTGTTTATTTCTCTGTTGTTTAGGTAAGCCTACGTGTAGATGAAATGGATCTGGAACCTATTTTAAAGGAAGAAGGAATTATTGCTACACTCATGCAAGACCGGAAATAAAACATACATTTAAATTTGTATATTGTTTTTTTTTTTTAAATAGATTTCAATTTTAAACTGTTGTAGCAATCACGAATTAATGTAATTGCATGAATAAGTAAATAAACTGCACAAAATTAATTTGAAACTAGTTTATTTATAAAAATAAAAGAAGGGCATGATAAATAAATGAATATAAGAAGCAATTTCATTAAACTGTGATTGGCCGAAACAAAGCGGTGTTATGAGTTTGAAGAATGCGCCGCAAGATGTCAGGATCGTAGAAAAGCAAGCTGAGTGGGAAAGTATACGCGACAGGTGAAGGGGCAGCAAGGAAAGGAATGAAAAGGTTCGATTGAACGAAAGTCCTGGTTACTTGGAAGCTTTGAAACTAGTCGGTAAGATCTGTTAAATTGATTTGTATAATTTTAAACGAAGTAGAAAAGATGAGTAGTGTATGTAGCTCGGGTAATTAAGCCGAATCAATTGCAGGCTTATGAATTACAACATGGCGACTGATTCATCCGTGATCATAATTAAGGAAATAGATAACTGTTAAAAAATTGATAAATTAATAATTTTAAAATAATTTTATTTTTTATTCAAGGAAGTAATTAATTATTGTTATTATTATCAGTAGTTTATTTATTAGTAATAATATTTATATTCGTTTTAAGTATGAAAATTGTATTTATTAATGAAAGGTTTAAATTTGAAATTAAAAAAAATTTAAATTATTAAAAATATTTACATAATCTATGAAGCAACTTGATCTTATTTTATCTATTGCTTTTTAAGTTTACATTTATGCTATTTATATTTTTCACATGTATGTACGAAATGTTGCCATGGAAATTGTTGAATTATTGAGGAAACGTTATTAGTGTTTACAATTGCAAATTATTAAGATTTTGGCACAGTAAAAAAAAATCTAAAAAAAATTAATTTATGAAGGAAATGTTATATAATTATCATAATGCCGCAAAATGAAAATCAATTTTGTTAGAAAAAAAATTATTTCCCTTTTTTTTAGTAAAATAATATTATTTAATGCAAATTTAGAAAAATAAAAATAAGAAATTAATACGATAAAAAAAAATCCTGGACAGTTATTGAAAAAAGCTTAACAAAAAAGCTCAGTCCATCAAAAGAAAACATCAACGACCCACTCAACATCTTCCCAAATCAACTTTAAATAATAAAGTTGATTTTTAAAAATTGATACTAAAAAAAAAATACAGATACAAATTAAATTTCATATTGTTTCCAATCTCTAGGAAAAAGAAAAAGAAAAACAAACAAACAAATAAATAAAAACAGTAAATAAGCGTGAAAGCTACCTAGAATAACATGGGTTCGGAAACTCAATTTTGCCTTCGATGGAACAACCATCAATTGAACATGCTCACTGTTTTCGAAAACTTGTTGCAAAGTCAAAGCTTTGTCGATGTGACTTTAGCTTGCGACGGACTCACTTTAAGAGCTCATAAAATGGTGCTATCGGCTTGTTCTCCTTACTTCCAAACCATCTTCACTGAAAACCCTTGCAAACATCCCATCGTCATTCTCAAAGATGTTTCGGCCAACGAGTTGCAGGCATTACTTGATTTCATGTACAAAGGAGAAGTTAATGTTTCCCAAGAGAAATTGTCCTCTCTATTGAAAACTGCTGATTACTTGAAAATAAAGGGCTTGAGCGAGGTGTGTCGACGTGGTCTCGACACCGAAGAAACCACCGTGACCGCGGCGAGTGATAATCAGAGTAAAAAAGCGAATCATCGAAGGAAGTTGAGAGAAAGTCGAAATAATTCTCAAAGTCCTCCATCATCGCCTCGTTCACCGTCGGTTGCTAAGAATGATCATTGTGTGGATATGAAAGGATCGCCTGAAATTGTTGAAGCACAAGTAGATTTGCCCCCCGTTGTCGTACCGCCTCCAATGTCGGACATCACTGTTACTGCTATGGAGGATGATCATGAACCACAACTTCCCCCACTTGTAGAAATAGAACCGGATCTGTCAACTGGAAATGGGGACACTGACGAATGTGCTGCTGTAAAAAAGGTTAAAGTTTTTTTTTAATTTTTTTAATTATTTTTTTTTTTAAATGATTTTTATAAAATATTAGGAAAGAATACAGTTTTCACCACCAATGGAGACTGATAATTGTCCAGTTGGGGAATCCACGCCAATGTCTGGTTTGCCGTCAACTTCTAATGCTCAAGGTATGATAAATGTTTTAATAATTTTGCATATTTTTAATAATTTTTCCTGTTATTTTATACATTTTTAATGATTTTTCCTGTGGTTTTAGTTATTTTTAATTTGTAATGTTTCACATGTTTTCACTTATTTAGAATTTCAAGCTACATTTACACTTATAGAGAGCAGCGCCGTTATTAATAATTAAAATTGTGGTTTATTCACGCTGGGTGGCGAATGCGTGAAAAGAAAGATGGCGTTTTGTTTAGATTTGATACCATGAATTGTTTGATTTAGGTTTGATTCCCCTGTCGCGTCGAGCTCTCGCTTACGCACCTCAACGTTGTCGACTTTGCCAAAAAGTGATTTCCAATATCTACAATTTCCGAAAACACATGAAGGTTCACAGCCCCGTTCAGCAACGATTCGAATGTCACTTGTGTCTACGTGTTTACAACCGGGAGGACAATCTGAGGTGGCACTTACGAACAAAGCATGGAGTACAACTTCGCAGAAAACCCCGCAGACCTGGAGTGACACTTTTCTCTCATGATCACCCTCTTGCTCCAGACCCCGAGCAAAATGAACGACAACTTCCACCCTGATTTTTGAAATAACAGAAAGGGTGATTTTATAAATGGCTCAACACTATAATTTATCATTGTTATTTATTAAATATATGATTTCTAGAGATTTTTAATTCACTTTTTCATCATATTTTCAATTGTATTGAAAATAAAGATGAAAATAGTGGATTGAAAACTACTTTATGAGATTAATAATGGTTTTGAATGTACATTTGAGTTTTTTCCTTAATTGAATCAACTGCCATCAACTTTAAAGTTGGACCAATTGTCTTATATCACAACAATACTCGCTACAAGAACGTACAAAACAATAAAAATGTTTACTTTTATACTGATTTACATAGTTAGTTTTAATTATAAATATTTTTTTTACAAGTTCAATTACTGTTTAATAGAATGTTAACGACTCAGGTGCAGCCATCAACATGAAATAGCAACAAACAACAATGTACCTAATAGATTTGATGCATTTTTTAATAACTGAAATCACTGAAATAACCTAATTTCAAATATGCCAATATACAAGTTAACAAATAAATCACGTACCTGTAATAGTTCAACCACGTGTGTACCTGTCACATCAGAATGGTACCTGATTTTGTAAATGAGCTTATCAAATTTATCATTAAATGGAATCATATTTTGAATGATCGAAGTTGAGCCTGGGTTAAATTGAGAATTTTTTTCTTTAATTGTAAGCACTTATGGATTTAAAGTTAAAAATGAATAAATAAATAAAATCACCTAAAGGATTTTTACAGTTTACAAATTTTTCTGGTTTTAAATCGTGATAAATTTGATGTAATTTCTCTCAAATGTTTCTGAATATTCATTGAATGACTTGTGACTGTTCTAAGTATGACATTATTGATATTATATTCAGGAAAATGTGTATTAAAATAATTATTCATATTCATATAAATGTATATTTATATAAACATCTATTATAAAATTATATATATTATATATACACACACACAACACACAAACATTTACAACTTTTAATTAATATTATATAATAATACCATTATTTCTGGTGATTTACTGCTGTGCCATTTAGTGTAGTGTTGGAACATTTCTTGTTGGAAAAATATATAATGATATTCTATATATACATATATAAATATATATATATATATATTTGTTTTTAATATTTGTTTATTCTATTTTAACATGTTTTCAATTGTAATCATGAAACTTAAACGAATAAAAATCACCGTTAAATCGTTGAAAAATTAGCGTTTGTTTTAATTCAGTATTTGTTGGCACTTAATACTTTTTTGCTATTCATAGATTGATCTTTTCCATGTGACGGAACCGCATTTCCTTTTTTAATTACAATAATTAATATTTGCTACAGAAAATGTAACTAAGGCTTTATTGACGGTTTGAAAACATTCTAATAGAACAAATTAACATTTCATAACTAGTCAAATAATCCAACTTAATCTTTTCAATCCTATAACTCATTAAGTTACTGCATTTCTTTCTTTATTTTAGGTCAAGTCTGATATGTTTAGTGTCATTTTTTGACACTAGATCTCCTCTTTAAAATCAGAGTGCTGATCCTTTATCTTTTAATCACCATTAATGAACGGATTAAAATAATTAGTTGTTTGTTCAATTTTGTCGATTACTTGTTTTATTACCATAGGGGATCTTAATTTAACAGCGTAACTGACCGCAATTGCTTGATGCAGTTTGCGCTGATATGTGGCCATCTTTGTTAGAATTATATCTGCTTTATTAAAAAGCTTTGTCAGCACTAATCTTAAGATAATTCATAAAAGAAAAAGTTGAAACATTTTTTCTTGTTATTAATAAATCATATTTTTTTTTAATTAAAAAACAAAAGAGAAGAAATCTTTAATTTTATTATGAATTTTCATTTTCCAAAGCTTTGTTGCCAAATAAATACTATACTAACCTGGCAGCTGACCAAACCTTTATGGTCAAAATGGAATCTCTGGCACAGATGAACAAGATCCTTCACATGATATCCTGCAGCATCACAATATAATATCAACAAAAATAATAAAAAAAAACGTTTTCATGGAGATAAATTGATTTCTTTATTGACAAAAATGAAGCCAAAAGACATTATTATTTTTGTAACAATATCCAATTTATCATCGCTGATATTATCCACATGGTATCATACAATTTGTTGACATAAAAAACCGTTTTAAAAAAATAACGATTTGATCAAAATAAATTTAAAATTCAGGTAGAATAATTCAATTTCTTAGAAAATCAAATTTTGATGGAATTAAATAAACAAAAGGTGTCTAATCTCTTGAGCAACGTAGAAAATCATTCTGTAATGTACTAAAACGAAAGAAAGTTTTGTACAATATAAAATGTTCTTTATACTTTTGAATAGGAAATAAAAATTAGTACCAAATTTGATGGTTGATTTGATCCTTCCCGAACTGCACTTATCTGTCATTAAAACTTAACTCAAACCATTATTTGGCTCAAATGCAATTTTAGTTTGCCAATTACGTCACGCGCCAGCATTGCGCAAGGATTTATGGGGGAACAGTGCAGGTTGAAGTCCCAAAACACTGTACCAGTACTTTGGTTGCACATGTACCGCTCATGGCCCCACTGCTTGGGGCCATTTTACTCAGGGACCCCATCACAGTGTCATTCCAACGAGAAATTTCTTGGCTAATGAAGGAAGTGATGTGTATCTATTTTTGACTATTGTGACTATTTTTGAGTCAGGTGTAACCTTTTGGAAAGTGTTTTTAATTCTTATTTTTGGAAAGGGGTGCAAGGAAGTAGGTAAATAACAACAAACCAGGTTGGACTAGTTCATCTGAACATTTATTGGAATTTCAACTATGCATACCGGTGTTACTGTTGAAAAAAATCGTTGGAGAACCCATGAAGATGAAACAGTGCAAGTGGCTGATCCAAAAGCAAAGGAAGTTGAGGTAAAGTTTATGTTTATTTTTATATTTTTAGTTTTTAATTACTTTTAATTTTTGATTTTAAGGATATTTAATATAATTATCACTTCACACAAGATGAAAATTGAATTAATTCCGTTGATTGAATTCAATGTTATCATTTTAGGGCTTAATGTGGTTGATATAAAATTGAATTAAATAGATCAGGGTGTGTGGGTTTGGTTTTTGAATAAAAGATTTTTTTTTATTTACACATTTTAAGAAATATTGCAGTAACTCCACCCTGGGATTTTGTCGCTTCTGTTATTGGTGTTGCAATAAGACACAAGTCAGCAAAAAATAAATAAAACTCTTTGTCGTTTCTGTTCGAATATGTGACGTTAGCTCAACAGCTGGACTGTCTCCAATTCGAATTTTTCTTAACAACTTTTCTTGGCAATCAAGTGAAAAGTTTTGCACTTTTTTTTCTTTACTAAATCTTTTTGTTTTAGATTTAGTTTATACACAAATAAATGATAATTTTTGTTTAAAAACATGTATTTATGCAGTTTATTTTGTTGTTCTGGGTATGATTTAAAAAAAATTAATATTTAAAAAACAAAGAGAAGAAAAAGGAAACTTTTGTGAGAGCAATCAGTTTAAGAGATTGAAGAGAGAAAATAAAAGGTGAGAGTTTTTTGGTTGCTTGCAGAACTAATTTTAAACCAGAAATAATTGTTAGGAAAAGTCAAAGAAATTCTTGAAAGGGTGTGGTTCAAACTGCTATTAATCTCAAGAGTATAATTTCTAGTTTCGTTTGAAGGCCACAACATAAATACTAACTATTTTGTTTCGATGTAGGCCCAAATCTTTATAAATTTTTACTGTTTAAGCAAACATTTCATTTATTTTTAATAATTTATTAGAAAGATACTGACTGCATGTGCTTAAAATAAATATATTTGTTTCATTTCACACACGAAACTGATTAAATAAAACTATTTTTACATAAATACTCGTAAAAATAACTTTTTCTACTCGAATATACTTAAATTACATTTTGGTTTTATATTTTCACTCAAGAGTCGTAGCACATTATTAGTTACTGAAACCATCTACATTTATTTGGAAAATAGCTCTTACACACATAAAAACACTTGAAAAGTATTCTTTTACACATAAAAGCCAATAAAATGAGTTTTTTTCCACATAAATGCATCTTAATAATAGCGCTTTTGGCTTTACGTCAAATGTCACCAGTTGATTTAAAGCCAAGAGCGCTTTACCACCATTTTTTAAAACCCAAACACAACAAAACCACTCTTTTTATTAATGTTAAAATGATGTAAATGGAATATGATAACGTCCATTTACTGTACACAATTAAAATAACATTTTCCTTAACTGTAACACAACGATAAAACCTAAGATAAAATAGTAACAAGATACGGATAAAAAAAGAACTTGTCACTCATTTTAATTATAATTCTCATACAGAAACATTTCCGTTACAAACCAAAACCCAAATTAATACATATATAAAATCAAATGATATTTAAAACGTTGGTTTATTAATTAGATTGCGTGTGCACATTCAAGACAATTTAAGAAAGTGATTATGCACATTTTTCACACATTGTCAACAGGCGGCAGCTGCGTGCGTTTTAGTATGTAAAATTTATTTTCGCTTGAATTATTATTAGGGATTTGAAGAGCCACGCTCAACTTATTTATTTCCTAGCTTTTTAAAGCATCTGCTATGAAAACGGATTCAGAGTGTCACCAACAAAACAAATTTATTTCCATTTATTTTATGCTACAATATTTTCTAAAAATAAATCTCCTTTTAGAAGCAATTTTCTGTTTTAATTCACTCGGTGTTAAAATTTAATCAGTTTGTATTTATTATTTACATTGAGGATAAAATTTAATTAATTTAAATATTTGTGTATATTAACTAATTATGTGGTGGATGAACTGATGAGTGACGTGAAAAATTATTCCCGCCCTTGGTTGCTACGTAACAAGGTCACCTTTAACACACAGCTTACTTAGGTGGTCTCGGACTATTAATCTTTTCATCCATTTTTCACATTCGGTTCGAATTGAGTAACCATGGAGATGAGTCGTCTAAAAATGTACATAGCTAATGCTGCAATTGATATGGCATTGTTTAGTTTTCTTTTTACATGACATTTTTCACTTATTAATGTTGTTTTTAGTTGCTATGGAGATTTTATCTCAAATTGCAACTTCATCTCAATCTTTTCTTCTCGATCTACATTTTACTACCAATAAAAACAAATTAAAATCTAAATATAATTTCGTAAATTAATAATAAAAAATTTCTAAATCGAATTTACATCTCAAGTTTGAATGATTGTTTTGAATTTATTTGCTTCATTTAATTTTAATTCTCCTTTTCACCACAAGCGTGAAGGTCGCTATGTTGACATTGAGTTGCCTCTTCCAATCGTTTCATTCTCATTCGCAGTTCGATCACCATTCGCTTAGTGGCGCTCACTATACAACCCCTTTGAATAGTATGGGGCTGGTTGCAACAGGTTAAGGGCCTCACAGTCTGACGTCACAATATATTTCTCACGTTTGGTACAGAGCTTATTTGATGACGTGCATCGTTTGATGTTATGTAAAAAGATAGAAACACGTGTATTAATCAGTTTCTAAGCAACATGTCGAAAATGTCATTGATGAAGTGTTGACAATGTCCAATGCTCGAACCGCTGCAGCAAACAAATCAAGCAAATGTGAATTTAGTGGAAATCCTGACGGGGAAATGGATGCTCTGTTATTGGGGAAAATAAAGGTAAGAAGAATTCAAAGTTATTTTTAGTTTTCAGTGATAAAAAAATTATGTATTGATTTTGTTGAATTAATTAATTTAATTAATTTAATTAATTAGATTAATTAATTGCATTTTTTGTGTTGAAAATTAGCACAATTTTGCTTATTTTTCTATTCAATTTAATGAGTTAAAAACGATTTTCGAAACAAAATCTACTGTTGCTATGGAAATACAGCATCTCAATTGCTAGTGTTGTTCTTTGAGTAATTCAATCTACGTTAATATAAAATGGCTTCCAGCAATTCATCCAGCCATAAACACGGGAATAGAAGGAAAATGCAGTTTAGTAACGGTCCCTAGAGACAGCAAATGATTGGCAGACGATGGAGTGTCCCCCAGCGAACGTCTAAGTGAATGCTCGCGTCCTTTCGCCTTTCTCCCCCTCTCTCGACAGAGCGGAACCAATCATGGTCCCGTAGTTTCATACAAATCTCAATTTCCCTTTAATACAGTTAGAAGAGAGAAAAAAAGTTTTATGATGTCGTTAAATCGAGAAATGTGAATTTTGCTGTAGTAAATATCGTGATTTTAAAGATTTGTTGTGACGTCATTTCTTGGAAAAATATTAAAAGATTAAATTTTAAAGAATTTTTCGATTGAAAATAGTGAGTTATTGACATTTGGGAAAGATTCCGGTCTGACAAAGAAGATTCTCATGAATGAATCATCAAATTCCTTCATGAAATTGGTTTCGATTTGGAAAAAAAAAGGCTTTAGAGTCCGTAAACGTTGGTTATTTTGCCCTGTTGGTTTGAAAGAAAGCGGACTTGTTGATGCAGGGCGAGTTGTTGAATTTGTTAAAAGAGGGAGAGCGAAAGGAATCGATAATCAGTCAATCGAAAAGAGTTTGAGAATAGAAAAAATAAAGAGAAGAGAAAGTATTTTGAAACTTGTGGTAGTCAAGGGCAACGAAAAGGTGAAATGATGGGTGAAAGAAAATCCGATTAATGTTTCTGGCAATTTGACAAATTTTGAAAAGTCTAATTGCTTTAATTGTGTTCATTAATCTAACTTTATGGTTGAGCAAAACATTACGAGATGGCGCGAAATTGTTGGCGTGGAAATCGATTGATGTGATTAGCATCTTGGAGTTAGTCGAGTCTGTTGTATGACCATACTGGGATTTTATTCATTGGATATGTGATGGGTGGTGTGGGTTTCCCTCTGGTGGTAAAATAGAAAAAGTTGGAGGTTTGGGTTAATGCTGCCATCTGTAAACAGCATGAAAGTGAAGCAGGAAAAATATGAAGAGAATTTTAAAAAGAATTTTAAATTTTAAATTCTAAATTTTTGTATAAAAAAACACAAAAAATGTAATAAAATTTTAAAAAATCACAAAAATATTAAATTAAAATCTAAAAAATTAAATAAAAATTAAAAATATTCAAAAAATCAGATAAGAATTAAAAATATTTAAAAAATTCAAAAATTTAAATAAAAATCCAAAATATTTAATAAATCACATGATAATTTAAAAAATTAAAAAAAACAAAAAGAAATCAAATAAAAATCCAAAATACTCAAAAAATGAAATAAAAAACTAAAAAAAATCAATAAAAAATTCAAAATATTCAAAAAATCAAATAAAAATTTAAAAATTCACATAATAATTTAAAAAATTCAAAAAATCAACAAATCAAAAGTTAAATTTTAAATCTATTTATTTAAAACAAACCTCAAACACTAAAACACTTGTTAATTTACCACAGGGAACCAATTTTAGAAACTATCATCCCATTAAAATCCCAACTTCCTACAGAAAGCTCAGCAGCAAAGCTCAGGGGCAGCACAAATAAACAAAACCATATCACTAGAAGACTTCCCATCAATTCCCTAGAACAAAGCTCCATCAACTTAATAAATAAATAATAACCACAATAACATTTTGAAAAATTCCCTTTTAAATCATAAAATTTTATTTCATCTAATGTCTAATAACAGACTCTGGCGAGAGTGGTAAATGGTAAACCAAATTTACAGCTGCTCCATCTGTGATATCCAACGCGGAAACTGGGCAAAATTGGACCATTATTGCACACACAACCGCAGCAGAGCAACATTTCAGTGGTACGGTTACTTGTCACTAGGTAATAAATAGCCCATCCTCATTACAACAAATCATTCAAACAAATCAGTCAAATATTCAAGTCGGTGTACTGAAGCAGGAAGAATTTTGTTTCCGGCTCATTAACCGAAAACCGAATTCACAACACAACAAATTACTTCTTTTACCATATTTAATTACATAGATTGAATTTTTCTTATTCTTATAAAAATTAGAAAAATTAGAAAAAATTAGTAAAAATAAATAAATAAAGTTTATAACTTTAATTCGTTAACTGAACTAGTTTTTGTGGTTCCATTTGGTTTTTTATTTGGAATTCAGTTAGCAAGAAGTAGAGATAAAGGGGTATTATAGAAGTAATTAGAAACCCTCGTCTTAAAGAAGACTTTGGGTGCGTTGTAGTGGACTCTTATTTGTCCCTCAAGTGCTGCTTAGGATCAAAGTTTGCGTTTGGTCTCTCAGGTGGGTCGTGGAGCTTTAAGAGCACTGCATTGCGTTTGTACTTGGTGCCAAAATACTCGGCGAAGCAACACAACAAGCCGCCAAATCAAGTTAGACTGGTTAAGTATTCTGCGCATGCGTCGAGGTATGGAAAGTGCAAGGTCGTTTTTGAAGGTTGTTGCACTTTTTAAGAGTTTACCTTTTACTTATTTCTCTCTTATTTTACGAGAATTAAAGAGATTTTATCAATTTTTGACTCCATTTTGGTTGAAATTTTGTTGAAATTGACTCAAGAGGGAGCTATTTTAATTTTTAGTTTGAAAATGTTGTGGATTTTAAATTTAATTGATTTTTTATTTGGAATATATTAATTAATTTGGTGTTATTTCAACGTGGAGAGAAATTAATTATAAATGTGAATTATTTAATATCTATGCTTAATCAAAGTGACAGTGCGCCACATTTTTCATATTATTTTTTTGTCGTTTACTAATTTATTTATTTTTTTCTCAACTTTACGAACAACAAACACATTATAGAAAAATGGTGTTAATTTATTTATTTCCTTCCGAAAAAAAAAAGGAAAAATTAATCAGCTATAATTTTGACGTAATAATTTTTTCCGTTTCGCTATAACGAAACACGGCGATCTCATTTCTATTCGCCAGTTGCATTATGGGAGCAGTGCAGCGTCTCAAAAGGGTGTAGCACGTGCGGGATACTCGTGGGTCCGGGCGGGTGCCTCAGGGCTCGCGGGCGTTGCGGAGTTGAAGAGTCAAAATGTAGACGATTTGTGCCTATTTATGTGCCTATTTTGCCTATCCGAACTCATTGGGTGGTTATTGGATGAAAGGTGAAGAGAAAAATTCTGTTTAAACCTGAAAATTGTCAAAAGCCGAAAGAAATTTTTTTAAAAATTACAAAACAAAAAGAAAAAAAATATCGGGCAAATAATCGACGTAAATAAGTGTTAATTTTATATTATCTAATATTCACAACGATGCATACTAATGTCCACGTGGAAAAAAATCGTTGGCGGACCCATGAAGATGAAACCGTACAGGTGGTGGATCCTTATTCTAAAGACATAAAGGTAGGAGTAAGTAAATTTATCTTTTATTTTTAGTTTTTAAAATTAATAATAAAATTAAATAAAATTAGTTAATTAATTAATTAATTAATTTTTTAATTATTGAAATTTTAGAAAATATTTAAAATTTTTTTGGAACTTGTGTTGATTTTTGTGGTTTAGTTTTTTAAGTTGAATATTTAATTATCCCAAGTGATTGTGGTTAGAATAGGAAATGAAGTTTGATAGAAATTTGAGATAAATTAAAAGGTTAAATTTTAGGTCAGGGTTTTTATGTGAGTAAACAGAACTCAAACTTAGTCTGAAACAGCATTTTTTACCTTTTTTCTCTTAATTTCTATTCAAAATGAAGAAAAAAGTTGTGTAAGTGTATTTTTATATACATTCAGGTGTTAATGACTATTTAAAAAATTCAAATATTATTAAAAGAAACAGAAATAAAATAACAGCTACGTATTATGGACTTTTTATTTCCCATTTAATAAAAAAAAATATAAAAAAATTTTTTTTTGGTAATTATCCATCAGTTTTAATCCCATTAAAGTTGCAGATGTTCATTTATTCCAACAGTTGTGTGAAAAGAATAAAAGTTAACTGTAAGAGTGCTATATAACACACTTTTCATTTTTTAGCTTTTTGGACATAAAATAAAAAAATAAAAAAAATTCAGTTAAAAATTAAAGTTAAACCAGTAGTTTAGAAAAATAAATGTTTTCTTTGTCCTTTTCTTAGTTAAAAATAGTTAAATATAGAGCAAAGGTGGTGATGTTATTTTAAAATAGTTTTTGAGTGTGGCCCAAAAGAATTGTGACAAAGCTAAAATGGTTCCTGTGATGAAAGAAAAAAAAATCATTGTGTAATTAAGAAAGAAAATGATTTTTATATAATTAAATATTTAAAATTTGAGTTCTTTGTTAATACTGCAATAAAAAAAGTGACACGTTGATGTAATGGCTCGTTCCTGGTTAATAAATTATTCAGACCGGAATCATTAAGTGTCTTTCCGGTCGCTAGAGGCGCAGTTTGAGAGGCCAGAAACAGAAAGGAAATGGCAGATGGCCCCAAGAATGATGAAAAAAAGAGTGATGCAGGCAATGAATAGAAATGTTGAAAATTAATGGTGTAAAAGACATAATGTGAGTTTTTACTTGGAAATTATAGTTGAAAAAAGTTAGTTTTTACGTTTGTACAGTGTTTGTGTGTTTTTTGAAAAATGTTTGAGGTAATAGTGTTTTGTTAATGTCAATTTGATTGCATCAAAGTTTTAAATGAAGATATATGA
>JAQFZN010000730.1:0-23890 GCA_034687075.1 Geophilus carpophagus
CAACAAAAATTGAAATAAAATAAACAAAAAAAAGTAATAAAATTCAAGTGATTTCTTACTTGTTCAATGCTAAGGTAAGCTGTATTTGTCATGCGTAGCTGTCGCCATCTAGTGGCAATCTTCAAGGAATTTTGGAATGACACTTTTCACCAGGGTGCGTGGGTCTTTTTACTATAGGTAGTCTTGTCCAAGCTATTTCAAAATGGTGTTTTTAACTTTAGCTAATTTATTAAGAGTCAAGCGAATACCTCACCCAGATCATTCATGGCATTATCGTTGGGTGTTTAAGTTAACTCAAGTAATTTTAATTTCTTATACTGACCGATAAATAAATAATACAAGTCTTGTTTTTGTAGCATTTTTATGGTCGACGAAGGAATTGCTATAGGATAGCAATTAGAGGCGCTCTTCGTGCCTTACATCATTCTACGCGACATAACACTTTTAAGGCTGCTCGGATGCAACGTTTGTGGGAAACCAGGATTGATGCCGGTTGTAACGAGCATGGAACGAACAAGGATGTCTTGTTAGAAGGCCTAGCACGAGTTAATAGTCAATTATGTTATTTTATTTTTGTTTGTTTATAATAAATTTTATTTTTCAGGCTAATATCATTTTAGATAGGAAAATGCTTGCTGATTTAGCTATAAGAGAACCTAGAACATTTAAAGTAATTATAAAAATTTTTGATTATATATTTAATCAAACATTTAATTTTTTTCAGTGTATAGCTGACGTTGCTGCAGCAAAATTCGCACTTGATCCACCACAGAAAGCAAGTTTAAAAGTCCTGGATCCACCACCACCTGGAGTTATCACTAGAGGAATGTTGTAATTGCATAAACATAATTAATTAAAAATTAAAAAAATTTAATAATTGAATCTTGATAAACATTTATTCGTGTTCTCACATGAGGATAATTAACAAAAATAAAATACATCATATGTTTACATAAATACCGGAGTTTAAAATAAAAAATAATATATGATGCAATCTATGTACAAAAAAACCTAGAATTTTTAATTTGAACTTCAAAATTATAACAACATGGAATGATAAAGAGAACAATAATATGAAGAGTATATTTAAATGAATTTATACTGTTACATAATAACCCAAGAATTCTAATCAAATTTGGCAGTACTTATTATGTTATAAATTTGATAAATAGACCTTAAAAGTTGGAAGTACAGTAATTTTATCTGAGAAAACGACTTACAAATTTGGCACATAAATTTACTGCAGCTGAGTTTCTATGAAAATTTCTACACTACTGATATTTAAATTTCCACTTTTGATTGTGTCAATTCCTTGTTAAGAGATAAAACCCGTTTTAATTTATCAGGATTGTCCGATGCTAACTTGGAAAAATCTCTGACAACTTCGTTAAACGTATCATCTATGAAGAAAAATATGAATTAATAGTTACAATTTTAATGCGACTTACTATTAAATATTAACCTGTGTTTCCGTACTCAGTTTCTTTCATCTCCTCATTGAATCTTGCCATACGTAGCCTAATTTTAAAATGATGAATATTAGAAATCTAACAACAATACCCAGTATGTAACTTACAGAGTAACAATATCTGCATTTGCGTTTTCAACAGCCACAGATAATGCATTCTATTTAAAATATAAAAATAAACACTAGAATAAATACTAAATTTATATTAAGTTTTCTTACTCGTCCATTGTTATCCAATGCATGTTGATCAGCACCTCTCTTCAACAATAAACATACTTGTCTGAAGAGGAAATTTAATAAAAAAAAAATAAAAAAATTTATTGAGATATGCATAATTATGCTAACGTTATTTACCCAGTATTTCCTAACTCGGTCGCCAAATGCAAAGGAGTTCTTCCCAATCCATCTCGGATATTATTTTTGGCACCATTTAAAAATAAATATTCGCAGGCAATAACAGTTCCCTGTAACAAAATTTAGCAAATTCAATAAATAATTTTAATCATTAAAAAAATTCAATCAAAAAAGATTTTAAATTACACTGCAAATTGCTTGATGAATTGCAGTTTTTCCATCATCTTCCATGTTCACCCAATTTAAATCGGCTCCAGCTGCAAGTGCTTCGCTAATACTCGGTAAGTGAGGTTTGAGAGCTCCTCTATGGAAGTAAATGAAAAACAATTTAATTTCTTGAATGATAAAGAATATTTTTTAGTTTATACTTGTGTAAAAGAATGTTTGGATTTTCATCATCATCCTCATCTTCACATTCGCTAAATTCCTCTCCATCTTTTTTAGCACCGTCACAACTCTCCTCTTGAACCTCCTTTTCTTTGTTTTCTTCATCATCTTCACTTTTTAATAGATCTTTAGTATCTTCTGAATCCACTGGGTCTTTTTCTAGTACAGGTACAACACTCAACTCTGGAAACAAACATCCAGATCTTTTTCGGTTCATTTCTGGATTTAAAGACGGCGACCGTGCACCTGAACTATGTCCTGCCAAATTATTTATTTCGTCGTTCGGCAGAGAGGTTCGCCGTGGAATCTTACGCACATTATATTGCCTTCTTAAATGTGTTGGAGAAGGCTTTTTCCGTACAAATGCTTTTTGAATGTATTTTGCTTTGATCCAGGCTTCGCGAACATTTCGCATGCAATCTGGAGTCGCTGGTGTAGCTACAGTTTCATCTATATTGTCTTCATAAAATTTATTCACTAAATCATTTCCAAGTTCAAGCATAATCTTCACTAATTCTCCTTCCCATGCGTCCAAGTTTAAAGAGCGTACTTTGGAATGATGAACGCCTAAACTCCGATGAATTCCTGAACATTCAATGCATAATGTGATACCTAAATTAATACTAGCCCATCGAGGCTGCAGCGATTTGCAGTCGCAACATTTATCATTTCCTGGAACAGCTAAAATTTGATGCATCACAGGCTCACTACAGAAAGAAACAAAATTAAAAAAAAATTATATTCTGTCTTGATAAAGTTGAATTAATTACCTTTTAGGTGATAATTTTGGTACATCTGAACTCTTGTTCTGCATTTCATCGTTTGACGAATCGTTTGATTTTGAATCATAATTTCGCTTTTTAATTTAAGCAAAAACGAAAAAAACATTACTAGGTCAATAAACTTATTTTTTTATTTTTTACCCACTTCATACGCTTCTTCCTCTGGAGTAGGTTGTTGAATGGCAGCATTGATTCCCGCTTGTAGAGCTGACATCCACAAATCATACATTTCTTGACTGTCAGCTTGCAGCACGTGACTCCTTCCAAAAAAAAATAATTCAGTTGAAGGACAAACATTTAAAGGTTTGTGTGTACTTGTTTGGGCTTAAAATTTCAAAACAAAATCGTCGATCAACATCGTTTGCTGGCTTCACGGAACATAATTTTAAATCGTCTTCCATGATTGTCAAATTGTCATCTTTAGACCTTTTGCGATACACTAATTGATTATTTTGAATTTTGAACCATCTCCTGCAAAATTGATACATCAGTTATCTCGTTGTAAACAAAATATACGATTTTATTTTACCTGTTCCAAGTTTTAAAAGCATTCGATGTTCTTTTAAATAAATAACCATCAATTTGACAATTAGTTAAATTAAACTCAATTTTTGGAATTATTTCCTAAAAAATATAAATATTTATTAGTCTTTATGCTATACTCAAAATTTTAGATAAATCTACTTTGGAATTAACTAAGTTGTGTCTTCCTTCCAGTTGTCTATCCAAAGCTAATGTTTCGCTTCTCATTTGTGTCAACTGAAATCAATAATTCAGTAAACATCCTGTTTTGTGTTTTTATTATTCTTATTTATTTACATCCGTAGCTATTTCTTTAATCAATGGGTCCGTATCTTCACACAAATCAATCCCTTGATGAAAAAAAGTGGTTTGTGCTTGCATGTAAGATAGCAACTGTAATATATATTCAAAATACTAAAATTAAAAAATCAAAACTAGTAAAAATCAAAAATGATGTACCGTGTCGAGCACTTCATACCGCTTCTTAGCTTGAAGCAGACTAATCTAAAAATGTTATCAGTTAAGATGTATATCAAATTCCAGGAAAAAAATAACAATTACTTGATTGACATAATCTAATCCAGTATGTTGAAAGCAAGAACGAGTAGCCACAAGAACATTGTTCAGTTCATCCGTTTCATGTGGCTTACTTTTTGTAATCTGAGAATTCCTAATTAAAGCTTGATCTAATTCATCACTTATCTTTTCAAAATAACGTTTCGTCTCTTTTACAGCACGAATATCACTAATTAAAAAAATATAGAATATTTAATACACGGATAAATATAAATATTAAAGCAGGTTATAAAATTACTTTTTAACAAAATTGTTCAAATTTTTACATATCGAACGTTGTGCTTGATCAATCAATATCTATGTCAGAATTAAAAATAAATTATTATTTATATTTATTTAATTTTTTAATTAAACACAAATTTACCGTGTGGTATTTAACTACTTCGTACAATCCTTGCACTACTCTGTTCATAGCGCTCTAATTTTAAAAAATTTTAATTTAAAAAAAATTTAAAAATGATTAAATTTTAAGTTAAGATGAAATAACTTACAGTAATTTTTGGATCATCTTTGAAGTAACTTGACATATCAACTACTGATCCGATAAAAGAACTAAAATATAATTCAGTTAATTATTAGTATTGCAGTTTATGCACTCAGACTGTAAAAAAACTACTTTTTACACACATTCACTTTACCGGAAAACATGCAAATTAAATGGAAAATAACACAATGAATAGAAAACAGCTTTAAATTATTCATAGCTAAATTTCCTACAAATTATATAGTCTATCCACTAAGTTATGCGGATTATCAAGTAAACGTCAAAGTATTTTTTTTACAGTGAAGAGGCTTAATTTAATTAGTTAATTATTATTTCTTTTACTTTTTACTATTAACATATGCTTTTCCTGCCTCAATCATATTGGAACAAGTTTTGACCATCTGCAAGCAATTATTAAAATTGTTTTAGAAATAAAAAATAAATAAATAAAATGTTTAATGCATACTTTATCAAGTTTTGACTCCAATAAATCGATATCATCTTCAGATTCTTCCAAAGCACTCCTATAGAAATGGATAAAATCAAAATATTACAACATATTTCCGATTTATTTTTATTTTATGATAAACACAATCAGATAATCGCAAATACCGCAACGCTACTCAATTTTCTGATTATTTGGTCCGTATAAGTTAATAAACCTGTTTTTTTTATTAAAATCAGGTCAAATTATCAACATTGACTGTATTATTTTATCTGTTCCATGAAAAACTAATTGCGGCACATATCAATTGAAAGAAATAAATATTTGTTCGTATATTTTTTTTTTACTCCTAAACTAATTTCAATATTTCTTGTTACATTCGCTGATGAATCATCCAGTAATCATTTTAACATTTGTTTACCTGAACTTTGGAGAATCCCTCAAACACTCGGATAAATCGGTGATTGGTTTCATATTTGTTGAGAATTTAAAAAAAAATCAGCATCATCCGTATGGGGAAATGAAGAGAACGGTCGTGTTTTATGAAATAGCGATACTGTAGCGAGAGCGAAGGCGTACACTCCTTAGAAAAAGAACTGACCAACATTCAACATAATCACAAATTGCAGCGCCAAATAACATTAAGCGAGAAATTTCGAAGCTTCAGCTTCGATTAGGTATGACTGGAAACGGAAATTTCGCTTTATGTTTGTATGAATGTTTTAGTGGTCGATAATCTTAGGGCCACGTCTACCCTGCTCTCGTCATTACATTTGACAACATTATAACTAGTTTCTCATTTTTATCGGAAACACTTTTATACTATAAAAGGCAGTTTATTCTGGTTTCTGCTTATTATATTTAAAAAATGGTAACTGGCTAATTTTAAATTTATTAATAAGCTTAAATGCTAGACTTATGTTTGTATATTTGTTTACAGCCTTTGCGGTTGGATATCAAAAGAAAACTTTCAACTCGCTCAGATCGGGTAAAATGTGTGGATTTACATCCAACTGAACCATGGATGCTTGCTAGTTTATACAACGGTAATGTGCATATATGGAATCATGAAACTCAGGTAAATTGAACAATAGAAATTGTTTAATCGATCTGTAATTTGTATATATTGTTTTATATATTTAGCAACAAGTTAAGTCGTTTGAAGTATGTGACTTGCCGGTCAGGGCTGCGAAGTTTGTGCCAAGGAAAAATTGGATTATTACTGGCACTGTACGTATTAGCTACAATATAGTTTTTTAAAACGGTATGCAATCAAAGCAAATTAATTAAACAAATATTTTTGTAGGATGACATGCAAATTCGAGTATTTAACTATAATACGTTAGAACGTGTTCACATGTTTGAAGCACATTCCGATTACGTTCGGTGCATCGTTGTTCATCCTACACAGCCATTCATTTTAACCAGTAGTGGTAAAATAAAATTATAATTTTAAAACGAAATGTTTTTTTAATAATGTTTTATCGTTTTTTTAAGATGATATGTTGATTAAATTATGGAACTGGGAAAAGCAGTGGTCTTGTCAACAAGTATTTGAAGGTCATACTCATTATGTTATGCAAATTGTTGTTAATCCAAAAGATAACAATACTTTTGCAAGTGCTTCTCTTGACCGAACAGTCAAGGTATTACAAACTTAATTTAAGTGAAAATAAAATAAAATAAAATTAATTAATTTTTTTTTTAATTTGCTTGTGTTTAGGTATGGCAATTGGGTTCAAGCACACCGAACTTTACTTTAGAGGGCCACGAGAAAGGAGTCAATTGTGTTGATTATTATTATGGTGGTGATAAACCTTACTTGATTTCTGGTGCTGACGACAGATTAGTCAAAATATGGGATTATCAGAATAAAACATGCGTTCAAACATTGGAAGGACATGCTCAAAATATATCAGCTGTTTCGTTTCATCCCGAGTTACCTATAATAATAACTGGATCGGAAGATGGTAATAATTACTCGAAATTATCTAAAAAATATCCAGACTTTAATAACTTTTTACTGTATTTTTTTCTAGGAACTGTTCGAATTTGGCATGCAAACACTTATCGTTTGGAAACAACATTAAATTATGCTTTGGAGCGAGTATGGACAGTGTCATGCATGAAAGGATCGAATAACGTAGCACTTGGTTATGATGAAGGAAGCATAATCATTAAAGTACAACAGAGAACAGTTTTGATCATAAAAAATATAACAATTAATTTTTATTTATTTATTTTTTTAGCTTGGTCGTGAAGAGCCAGCAATGTCAATGGATAGCAGTGGGAAAATAATTTGGGCTAAACATTCCGAAATTCAGCAAGCTAATTTGAAAGCGATGACTGATACCGAGATCAATGATGGAGAACGCCTTCCTTTAGCTGTTAAAGATATGGGCAGTTGTGAAATTTACCCCCAAACAATTGCTCACAATCCTAATGGTCGATTCGTGGTGGTCTGTGGTGATGGAGAATATATCATATATACAGCAATGGCCTTAAGAAACAAAAGTTTTGGTAGTGCTCAGGAGTTTGTGTGGGCATTGGATTCGTCTGAGTATGCAGTTAGAGAGAATTCTACAACTGTGAAGCTGTTTAAAAATTTTAAAGAAAAGAAATCTTTTAAGCCTGAATTTGGAGCTGAAGGCATTTTTGGTGGATTTATGCTTGGAGTCAAATCTGTTAGCGGATTGGTGTTTTACGATTGGGAAACATTGGAGTTAGTACGCCGGATTGAAATTCAACCGAAGCATGTAATTTGTTTAAAAGATTTTTTTCTGATATGATTTTAATTTTGGTTTTTGTTTGTTTCGTTGTTTTAGGTGTTGTGGGCTGAAAGTGGAGAGTTAGTTTGCATTGCCACAGACGATTCATATTTCATTCTTAAATATAATGCTGACGCAGTTACACACAGTAAAGAAACTAAATTAGGTGTCAGTGAGGATGGTATTGAGGATGCTTTTGATGTAATTTAGAAACAACTTTAAATATTTTTTGTTTATAACGTATGTTTTTGTTTAAATAATAGGTACTAGGTGAAGTTCAAGAAACTGTGAAAACTGGATTGTGGGTAGGAGATTGTTTTATTTACACGAATGGATTGAACCGATTAAATTATTATGTTGGAGGAGAAATAGTGACGATTTCACATTCTGATAGGTAATAGAAGTTTAACATACAGTAATCATTGTGATGTTTTACATAATTTTTTTTAATTTTTATTTTAATAGAACGATGTATCTTTTGGGATACATTCCGAAAGACAACCGCTTATATTTGGGTGACAAAGAATTAAATGTAGTGAGTTATTCACTGCTGCTTTCAGTGCTGGAATACCAAACAGCGGTCATGAGGAGGGATTTTGAAACAGCCGATAAAGTTTTGCCAACAATTCCAAAAGAGCAACGGACAAGAGTTGCGCATTTTCTGGAGAAACAAGTAATAAATTAAAATAGTTTTTTTGGTAAAAAATATTCACTAATTTTCTTTCTATTTTTAGGGGTTTAAATCTCAAGCTCTGGCAGTGTCAACTGATCCCGAACACAAATTCGAATTGTCTTTACAACTGGGAGAATTAAAAACCGCATACCAATTGGCACAAGAGGCACAATCGGAGCAGAAGTGGAAACAATTGGCAGAACTGGCAACAAGTCGATGCCAGTTTCCTTTGGCACAGGAATGTCTACATAATGCCCAAGATTTTGGTGGATTATTGCTGCTTGCTACGTCTGCTGGTAGTGCTTCGATGGTTGAAAAGTTGGGCGAAACAGCTGAAGCTAATGGAAAAAACAATGTTTCGTTTTTATCCTACTTTTTGCTTGGAGAGTAAGAAACATTGATTGATTTTATTCTGTTAGTAAGAGTAGAGAATTAATTATTTTTATTGTTTTATTAGTTTGGAAAAATGTCTTGAAGTTTTAGTAAATACAAATCGCTTGCCAGAAGCAGCTTTCTTTGCCAGAACTTACTTACCAAGTCAAATTTCAAGGTATTGTACAAATTAAAAGAGTAAATAAATAAGTCAAGTAATAATAAAACAATTTGTAAAGAATACTGAAATTATGGAAGGAATCATTAGGAAAAACTAACAAAAAAGCTGCTGAATCTTTGGCTGATCCTGCTCAGTACGAGAATTTATTTATGGGATTAAATGATGCGTGCAAAGCTGAACAATACGTGAAAATCAAACGAAAAGAGAAGATTCCAGCTTCAAAATGTCCAATAACACCAGTAAGAATAAACTAAAATTACGTTTAACGGTGATTATTTACGTATAATCATTTTTAAAATATTGATATAGATGACGCAAGACCGTAATTTAATAGAGGAAATGCAAAAAATGGAAGCCACTGGCCAGTTTATGTATACACCACCCACAGATGACAACGAGGTAAATAAACCATAAGTTTAAGTTATAAAATCAACAAATTATTTCATAGATAGTGCTGAATCATAAAAATTTCGATATTCAATATTTTCTTTAAATGTTATCGTGTGTCCATAGGTTATTCAAAATAATGATTAAAATATCTTAATTATATTTGTTTTTAATTTTTAAATTGATGATTGACTAATGTTACGGAAACAGAATAATTAAACATCCTAACACTCCCTCTTCCATTATTAATCTTTGATATAAAATTGCTTACATTTCTTCACTATTGTGACCTGGGATCAAATTGAGATTCATGTACCAGTTTTGTAAACACTTCCAATAACGAGGAGGATTGTTTTGTAATTCTTTAGCCGTGACGGGGTGTATGAGCTCATTTTACATACAACACGTTTGTTTTTCTTTTTTAAATATTTGTGAGAATTATCAAGAGTGGCATGTTGTTGCTTCTGGAAACCAAATTAAAATTTAAAAAATTAAACAAAGTTTTAGTTTACTGATATTTCGATCGTTTAAAACACGATATAAACTGGTTTGTGTATAGTTTATACTCAAGTGAAACAAATATTTTAATTTTTTTTTCAATTTGTCTTAGTTTTATTTTTTTTTAACCTCTAAGGGTCTTGTTTCTATTGTTTCAAAAAGTTAAGAGGAGGGATGAAGGGCCAAGGTTGAGACACAGATTGAGTGATGCAGTTGTTTGCGAAATATTCTGTTACAAATTCTTTTTGCCATCCTAGTTTTTGTAATTGGTTTTTACAAAATGTGCCACTATCAAATTTCAATTAATTTTCAAAAAAAAAGAGGAAAAAAAGATTATTTCTTCCCCTAGTTTGCTGATAAATGGGTTACCTGAGATAACTTCGATTTTTTTCCCTTGAATTTTAAAATTAAAAAATAAATAAATAGGATTTAAATGTAATCCACAATTTATAGTAATAAATACGATTTACTTTTATTTCCTTTAATCAAGGATGACACAATGTTTCACGAAGCACGTTCAGAAGCAAGCCCGCTGCCTACGCCTGAAGAAAACTACGGCGCATCTGTTGCGCAGCCTCTCCCTAAACAAGAAACATCAGCTGTTAGACCGTCAGTGGATCCCATGCAAATTGAAGATGAGTTGGAATTAGATTTAGAAAATATGAAATTCGATGATAATATCGATATAACAGTAAGTGAGAATTAATAAAGAATTTCTAAATTGGAATATTATTTCAAAAAACAATCAAAGTGGAGCCCTTAAATACGTTAAATTTGTTAGTAGATGAAGAAAGTGCATAAACTTTCGATATAAGGGTTCACTGTCTCCATTAAGAGCTTTAAGAGTACAATTTCGGAGTATTTATTCAGTAACTTGTCTCCTCAATCATCCTGTTGTTTACAAGACAGACTTCAGTAGCAAGCAAGAGGCCAAAAAAAGTGTTCTAAACACAGACCCATATTCCCTAGTGGCCTTCGCCGGAAACTAACGCCACCCTAGGGACATTTGAATTTTTTTTTTCTTTTTTAATTTTATTTTCCTTTCCTTCCCTGGATTTTCTTAACTGAGTCGAAACAAATTACGTGTCGGGTGGAACGAGCTGTCAGCACCCAAAGAGGCCTATTTTTGTCTGGCAGCCAGGTACATACTGGCGCAGCTGTTGCAATTTTTTCTCGTTTTTTCTACTCCTAATATTAACTGATCAAGTACGATAGTTTATTATTCCAAGATAAATATGAACTCGAAGGTTGTAGTGTAAATAAATTTGATATTGATAATTTGAAAATGTTTAAACTGTGATGTTATTTTACGAGTAGAAGAAATGTAGAATGAAAAGCGATTGAGTTTGCAAAATATTTTCACTCAATGTTTATGTTTTTACTTAACCCTAATTGTGAACAGCGACGACAGCTGAAACATGCTTTAAGAAACGGGGTTTGTTTAGCACTTGTACGTCTTTATTCTTTCAAAATATTTGGTATAAATATGTCAGATTCCTGTGCTAACTGCTAGACAATGATATATGAGCTTTAGAAAAAATAAATAAATAAATAGAATTTAAAGAAAAAATACATACCGAAGGATGAATATTTCACTCGACATTCTCTTTCCAAAGCACTTTCTTTACTTTTAATGCATAGTTTTTGTCTATCTAAATCGGTATTTGATGGTGTTTTTGAAAACATGCCACTAGTGTTTAAGTTTAACGCGATTTTTGACTTCTATTTTACATTATTTCTCAAAGGGATTTTCTTAAATTATACACAAATCGGTTAATTTAACCGTTTTTTTAATTTAAAAAGGAAAAAATGAACCTTTTGCCAACTGAACAACCGTTGGCATGTAATCGAGATGCTTTCTAAGGAGGAAAAAACGTGAACGAGCTATTTTTTCGTTGATGTATTGAAATCACAATTTATACACACCTGTTGTCTCTTAACTTAATTTCCAAATAAATTCAGCAGCACACGCGTGACCTATTTGAGTGTCAACATATTTAGAATCTTCGAAACCGCCTTCTTCCCACCTCTTCATTTAAATCTTACTTTTTTTAAACACTTAAAACTTTTTTTATGGGCAGTAATAAATTCTATTCCTTTTTCCCTTCTTTTTTTTACGCGCGAGTTGAGTTAAGCAGTTTTTAAGCCTAACCAAAACGAAAATAGGTTAAAATATTTAATTTGTTGCTGAACGATGGAATGTCTCCTTCATCCGGCAGACCAATTTTAAAGAGTATAAAAAAATGAGGTATAATTTTCACAATTGGGACACTGACAAATTGAAAGTAGCAGCATCTTTTAAAATAGTTGGATCGAACGTAAGTTTGCAATAGTGCGATGTCAGTCGACACGTTGTTAGTGTTCACGCATGCTCAAATAATCGCCATCATTTTATCTCGCCTAATGAGCCTTGTCTGTTTTGCTATGAGCGATGTCAGTGACAAAATGCCAAGTTGCAGCTGTAAATGTGTTGAAATGTACTTACTGCTACGCTTTTTCTAATTAACTCATTTACAAATTGCCTTTTTATTTTATACTTAAATTAAATACTATTTTCTTATTTCTAGGATGTCAATTTGGATGAAGATTTATTAAACGACGATTGATTTTCTGGCTTCTTTCGTGGTTATTATAATTTGTATTATGAATGGTTTAATATTAATAAATAATTAATAGTTAATAAAATTTAAAAGTAAATGTTATTATAAATGAAAGTAGTTTGGTTTTTGTTTATTTTTTCCTTCTATTAACATTGCAAGTAAAGGCGTAATAATTTTTGAAGTTTGTCAAGTTTTGTTGATTTATCACTAGGGTGAGTTTGATGTTGATGTTACTTGCAAAAGTTAACAAGTAAAACACTATTTGTCTTGCAACATGTCTTTCTACGTTATCCATTAGTACTTTTTGTTCGAAATTACGTTTGAATATTAGTTGTTGAGCATATTTAAACTTCTATTATTAGGCTATTCACTTTATAATTTGAAAACAACCGTTTCAAATACCAATATTTCATTTAAATTGTGCAAGTGCCACAGATATCAAATCAATTTTCGAGTATATATTTTTATTTGACATTCAAAACTATGAAACATTACAGAATTTCATTTTTTTTTCATATTCAATGATTATTTGACATGTTAAAAAAATTGAAACAAATAAATTGATAGTTTTAATTTACAACATTATGACAAATAATGATGTTTCCAGTAATGTTGGCTGGTTTTGAGAATTTTTTTCATCGAGGTCGACCAAAATAAACAGTCTTGTCGGTTGAAATCGTCTCGGAACCCTCGAAAACATTCCACAGTAGCGCTGCCACCTGGTCTCATGAATTTGGCCGCTGTCTGATCTCCATCTCTAGAGGTGGAGTTAGTTCTAGCCCACGTGACCAACCACGCCTGATTTGGGCCCCGCCCAGCCAATGAGGAACGCGTGTAAAACGCTCGCTTTCATCGATGGACATTAGATCCGATGGTGGGTGTGAGAACAAGTCAGTTTTGATAAGCCTTTAATGTGATTGACGTTTACCAATGCTAAAGAGTCCAAAGTAAACCGAGAGATGTTTGACCTTTTAAATACTGTAGTTGAGTTGGTCATTTGAAATGGACTGCCGGTCCACCCAAATGGACCATCTGATTTCATCCACAAGAAGTTCTTCTGGCAATAGATTGCTTGATCTGGAACCATTGAGTAAGTTTTTATATAAGGCCTGTTTATATATTTGTTGTTCAATTTGTTTGGGAAAGATAAAAGTATCTTCTCTTTCTTTTTTTTATCTACTTCTTGTTTTTAGCTTGTGTTGTGTTAAAAGTTTGAAATTTACGATGACTTAGAATCTTGGTTTGTTTCCTTATCTTTTCAACATCTCGTTTAAGAAAATTCAATTAAATTTAAATTACGTGACTGCAAAAAGAAAAGCAAAAATTATCTTTCACAATATTTACTTTTGTTTTTATATTTATTTTCATCTAAATTCTACTCAAATATAACTCATATGTTTATAAATTTCACACTTTTATTTTGAATTTGTACTTTATTTTGTTTATAGTTTTTTCTATTTATTACTTATTTATTTATAATACAATGCCCTAAACATAAATAATTTATTTTTTGAATTTAATTTAATTATAAACTTTTTTAATATTGAAATTCTATAGTATCACAATGTCAAGTTCACTGACACAAAAAATAAAATCGAAAAAAAATTAATATCATGTTTGTATAAATTTATGTTGAGATAAATTAATTCAGAAATCACATTCATTTGTAACTGGATCTGAAAACATGAGGCAGTAAAAAGTTTCCTTTTAGCTACGGCAAGTAGTATCTTGAGAAAGATACAAAGTAATAGGGTTAAAGGTCCACTGCCAACGGATATGCGGGCATAAGGTGACTGTGCGTGTTTAAAGGGGTCAAGTCCAACCATCAAAATGAAACACGTGTACTTTTGTTTACCCTTTCATCTCTGCGATTGAATTACTATTCAAAACTTAATTTTTAAGGTTTAATGAAACGATAACCTTAAGACCTTTGGTTAATTTATCAAAATTATAATTTAATAACAATTTTAATAGCCAAGTTAACATTGAAACTAAGTAATTTAATAAGAGTAATCTCTTGGTTACATTGTAATTAAATAAACATTAAATTATAAGTTCAAAACTAATCTTATTTAATAAATATTTTAATTTATTTTTTGTTTTAGTTTTATTTTTAAACTGCAAGTAATTTAAGATTTAATATAACTTTTTTTAAAATAATGTTTAGTAAAAATTGTAACCAAATATTTCTATTTTTAAATTTAAAATCGAATAAAAAACATCAAATAAAAAATATATTTAAAAAGACTTGTCATATGTGATTAGCTTCAATCACAATTACAGCTCTTTTTTAACCTGAAAATAGTGTCAAACATGTATTTCTTCGCCTTTTTTTAAAACTTGTAAATACATGTCTTTAAAATTATTATTTAAAATTATTTAATTATTTATTTTTATAATTACTTATTTAATTAGGGTCTTTTCCTTGTCTTGAAATGCCACATAGCAAACAGCACGAAGTTAATACATCGGATTTCAACTCAGAAACATTTTTATCTTCAGAAAACGCATCAAAAGAAAAAAGTAACTCACTTAAACGACCATACTCATATTTTTCCAACGCGGAGACTTCTTTAAATCTTGATAATGCATCAAAAAGAAGAATAATTTCAAATAAACCACAAGTATACTCATTCGGTTCAAACCCGGAGACTCCTTTATCCCCTGAAAATTCTTCAAAAGAAAAAAATATTTTAGTCAAATCAGCTTGTTCATACGGTTCCAACTTAGAGACTTCTTTAACCCCAGAAGATGTTTCAAAAAATAGAAGGGTTATTTCAGCCAAACGAGTAGTTAATTCATACAACTCAAATGCTACTTTATCTCCAGAAAATACATCAAAAGATAAAAATATTTTAACTAAACCAGCTTGCTCATACGATACGAATTCGGGCGAGACTCCATTATCCCCAGATAATGCTTCGAAAGATAAAAATATTTCTATCAAATCGCCATATATATATTCTTCTAATAACTCGGTGACTTTACCGGCAGAAACTACATCGAAAGATAAAGTTATTTTAAATAAACCTGGATATTCGTATACTTCTAACTCGGTGACTTCTATACCTCCTGAAAGTACATCGAAGGAAAAAGAAGTTTTAACTAAACCAGCTTACTCGTACGTGGCTCTCATTGCGATGGCTATTAAGGACTCGCCTGAAAAAAGACTTACTTTAAGTGAAATTTACGCGTTTATCACACGAAAATTCCCATTTTATCAGAAAAGCAGAAAAAATTGGCAAAACTCCATTAGGCATAATCTCAGCTTAAATGAATGTTTTGTTAAGGTATTTATTTTTTATTGTGTTTTATTTTGTATTTTATATTTTAATTACATGTTATTTGGCTTTGTTTCAAATAAATAGGTTCCTCGAGAAGGTGGTGGTGAACGGAAAGGAAATTATTGGACTTTAGATCCTCAATCGGAAGATATGTTTGACAACGGCAACTTCCGTCGACGACGACGAATGAAACGCCCATATCGGCCAAACGCACCTTTTCCTGCTAGTCCTGCATATTTGGCCATTAATCGAAATTATTTTCCTTCTAATTACAACGCTTCATGGCCACTTCCTCCGCACCTTCAATCGTCATCTTTAGCTTATAATTCTTGCCAGGTTGCATCGCAAACGGCATCGCAATCTCTTAGTCCATATTCACAAATTCAATCGCAATTACAATCTGTTCAAGCATTGCAAGTAAGCCGAATCAAAATATAAATCAATTTAATTTAGTGTAAATTATTTTCTTTTTAATTAATAAATCAAATTTTATGTTTTTAAGCTCCCCTCGATGAACGGTTACAATCAACTCGCTACTGGTGCAACAGTTCAATCATCAACGAACTGCACTACACTTTCTTATCCGGGATACTATCGCCAACCCACCGCTGACAGATCGCTGACATATCCAATGCCATATTATTACTAACATGTGAAAAAAATTTAAGTAAGTGCATACTTTTAATTGTTTTAACCAGTTTAATATCGGCTAAGAGCTGTCATAATGAGGGAATTATAACAAGAAATGAATTTTATTCTTTATGTAGTAGTTTAAATTGGATGAAAGGATTTGCTTTTTAGATTTGTGGTAATCGTTAATAATCAACTTTAAATTTTACAAAAATAATTAAGCATGAATTTTATCGTATTAGATATCTATAAAAAATTTTGTCATTTCCTTATTTGAATGATATCATGTTTAGGTGCGTTAGGTCGATACGGACGTTTCATTCGTTACCTAATCTAGCATTTAGTTAGTAATTAGACCTCTTGTTAGTTATTACAAATGTTAAAGTATTACTTTAATGCGTAGTGAAGATTTTGTAACTTTTGAAAATTGAAATAATTCGGAAACTACAGAGATTAAAAAGGTAGGCGTAAAATATTTTCTTATCTATTTGTATGTTAAATGGGTTACCGGTATTTAAATTTTACATTTAGATTTAGTTACGGTATTTGTCATGTTATATATACTGTATCGTACAATAAAACGCAAATTATTAGGACAGGTGATAGAATTTCGCAGCTCACTAATAGACTTCTGCAAGCGATTTTGTATTTTTGGTTGGCACCACTTAGGGGTGTCACGAAGTGAATTACAGCGTTTAGTAGTGTAGACAGTTTAAAAAAAGTAGAAAACGAAACTTTTATTACAAAACCCAGATTTGTATACAATTTTCTTTTGTTTCACTTTCAGTTTGGCCAATTTTCAAAGTCCGATCCGTTTATAGTTCATATCTGATACCGTCTCACTCGATCTGTTCATTTCCGTCCACTTTTATCTCTCCGTTATAGTACTCTTGTTATCGTATAAAGTTTACATATATATGTAATTATTTATGAAAGTGATATATTTTAATGAATTATGTATTCAAGCAACCGGCTCATGTCAGATTTATCAACAATAAATAAAAACAAATAATATTTTAAAATAAATTTAAGCATTTTATAAGGGATTTGATTGATTTGTTTGTTTTTTATGTTTATAAACTTTCAAAGCCGTTAACAACACCGAAATGGCCATAAAACTTTTCCCAAACAAACATTTTTCTTGTTTAGTTAAATGTGTCAACGACAAAATTACTCGTCCCACTAGTTTAGTCAATCTGATAACATCTCTTAGTTTTCATCCCCTGCTTTCGTTTCATCTCAGTTTTCACCGGATGTGACGTGAAACAGACCAAAATTCCCAGCCCAAGGTTAATTACCTAACATTATTCATGTCAAACACATTATAAATGTTGTAAAACAGAATTTAAATCAAAGTAAAAACAATTAAAACACATTTCATCAAACCATAAATTGGTTTTATTTTTGTTTAACTTTTGTTTTAGGTTTATTGCTTTGTTTTTGTGATGATGGGTGTACAAATGGGGCCATTAAAGTCAATTACTGTTATAAGTAATTCGATAAAATGATAACACAATTCGAAAATTGAACGTGTCAATCCGAAACCATTTCTTAAAACAGTTTTAACAGTTAATAGTTTTTAGCCGGTTCCATTCCTAAATGCGGCTCGTTAAACGGAGTTGCGAGTGATAAAGTGCAATTGGCACACTTGTTGACAGTTGTTGAAGCGCTGTTGGTGTGGAGGAGCCAAACAGCCGCCACAGATGAATGAATGCAGACAGCTGGCCATCCCAACGACGACTTCCATTTCTACCGACACAGAATCCAGTGCCAATTGCTTCTTTTGAAAAAAGCAACTTTTATCTTTTGATATGTTTATATGAAAAAAGTAATTGGTTTAAAACTTGTCCATTTTTATTTTCAACATTTAAATTACAGCAAACTTTAATTTATTATCTTTTAACATGAATATGGCTGCTACTGCTGCTACTGCATTTAACATTATGCTCAAAGCAAGAACCATCTTCTGCCATGAACAGAAATACGGTTCTGGTTCTTAAAAAATAAAAACAAACAAACAATTAATATGCATGAATTAAAAATCTCAATTAATTAATTAATACCATTTCCGGATGAATTTATCTTTGTTGTTGTGTCAACTGGGCACGTACTTGTAGACGATTTTGTGCTATTTGTCCCCTTTTCTGACCCTCTTTTCCTCGTTAAATTGCTTTCATATGACTGGGTCATTACGTCTTGCGGACTGACACAGTTGTAGTTTTGGCAGTTATGGTCATAAAAAGAAGGCTCATCACATCCATAAATTGATCCGACACGACTGGATGGATAAGATGGGCAGTAGAAGCCGTTATTGGCAGTTATTGGTGTGAATACATTCCCGTTTTCATGAAACTGAGCTGTAATAGAAAAACATGTCATATTTAAAACTAAAATTTCCAATCAGGTCGGTTCGGATTACGAACAGATGATTCACAATTCTAACGGCTTAAGTTTAAGCAAATTCTGTTCAAATGGATAATGCATCTTATCACGA
The DNA here is from genome assembly GCA_034687075.1 of Geophilus carpophagus. Classification (NCBI taxonomy): domain Eukaryota; kingdom Metazoa; phylum Arthropoda; class Chilopoda; order Geophilomorpha; family Geophilidae; genus Geophilus; species Geophilus carpophagus. The sequence goes on from JAQFZN010000730.1 coordinate 18,906, forward strand.
CAGCCAAAAAATAAAAACGAATTTTAAGGATTTTTAATTACAATATAATGTTTGTTTTAAATTTTAATTTTAGTTGATTTGATTCAATTTCAATTTTTTATTTGATGATATTTCAGATAGGTTTTGATTTTTAAATTAACCTATCCTAACTAATCTGATTGCAACTTTATTTAAAACCCTCATTGCTTACAAATTAATTTCAACTTACAAATATTAAACATTGTCGGGCTAGAGTTCATTCTACCATTTAATGGTGGAGATGCTGGTGACCAAATCTGTTGCGGCTGTTGCCAACAATTAGTAAAAGGCCATGCGTTATATGGTTGAGGTGAGATTAATCTAGGCGGGCTTAAAATCGGACGGCGCAAACGCGATTCTTCAGTTAAATAATTAACAGGTGAATATTCATGCGTTGTAAATATTCCTGTTTTAAAAAATTATTGTTATATAAAAATTAATATTTTCATAATATAATATTGGAAATTTGCATCAAACCTGGGCTCTTGTTCGATTTCCTAGGTGTGCCTATACTCATAGCACCTAATGAAGTTTGCAAATTTTCTTTACAGATTCTCTTCCGATGTTGCTTTTCAGTTTTAATCTTATTTTGAATCCACGCACTAGTTGAAGTGTCTTTAGATTTATTCGCAATGCAACTAAAAATAAAATACAAAAATAAAATATAAAAAAGTGTAAATTTATAATACATTTTAAAGCAAATAACCTTTTTGTGAAATATTTTTCGGATCTCTTTGGATAACGAGAAGTTGCACTTGTCCATAATAAAAACGTTAACGTTGAAAATAGAATAACGTAACGTACAATTTCCTCATTTGTAGAATTTAAATAATAATCAAAATATCTAGCAAATTGCGAATTTAAAATCGCATGTGTTAAATGCAGTAACAATGTGAGCAAGTCAATAAAATATACGTTAAATTTTTTGCTTATGATTCCAATTACAAAAAAAATTAAACTAATCTCGTAACCTAAATTATGAACTAAATTAATGCTATCGACTAATATATACGACGGTAAAATTAACTGAATCCATTCATAATTCGCATTAAAGCTTATCAAATTTTTTTGAAAAAATTCCAAAAGTGTCGTAAATAAAAAAATAAAGAAAGATAACAAGTAAAAATAAAAAGAAACTGTTGAAGATGAGTACACTTTCTTGATAAATGCATTCTATAAAAAAAATTAATGTAAAATTAGATAAACACGTGCGATGAAAAAAAATTAATTGCAACATTTTATTTTACTTCAAAAATGGAAGACTTAGTAGATGATGAACTGCTGTTTCGTTTCGACCGCCATGCCAGTAACTTAGGCCGCAGAAAAGAATCCTGTTGTCCCAGTGTGTCTCGCAAAATCACCTCGCATTTACGACATAATCGATAAACCCTTTCCAAGTAAGTTTTATAATCGCTCAGCTCGTCATCGTAGTTATCTTCGTTTAAAGGCACAAAATGGGTCAACGCTGAGATTTTCATTTGCTGATTTGCATTACATTCTTTGCAGAATCCATTTCTAAATAAACTGCAATTGTTTACATAATCATCTGATCGAGTCTGATTCAATGGTTCGTTAAAATATTCTTCATGTTGTGCCGGAATTGGCTTATTATAATCTCCATCCTACATTTAAAATATATATATAATTTATAGAATCATCATTTTTTTTAAATTTAATACCTCATTAAATCCATTGTACTGATCACAATTCGGGCAATCCCAACAATTTTTATTTCCATAAGGTACTTTTGTGTGTCGGTGACAAAACCAGCAAGTTACTGTTACTGGAAATTTAGGTCTGAAGAAAAAAAAATCTATAAGTGATTCTGAACGGCACGTGTAATGTGCAAAATGAAGGCGGGGAAATATGAACGGTAACAAATTAGGCCTAAATCTTACCTTAGCCACCGATACAAAACTAGGCCTGTTGTCACTGTTGTTGAAGTTGCAGCAACACCAACAGACAGATAGACGGTCATCGTGGGGGAAAACTTAATAAATTTCAAATGGAAAAAAATTGCAAATTCACAAAAATGCCGGTTATGGTCATTCACCCCCTTCGCGAAACCACGTGAAACGGAAGTAAAAAGTATTTATAAGTATATGAAATGTTAATTCCGAACACTAGATTGCGCCACTTACAGTGGTTAAAGTGTGAAGTTATTGCAAGGATTGATTCCGTTGATGATTTAAAAATGCTCTTTAAATTTAATATAGGAACAAGCTTCGCAGTAGTGAAAGAGGCTTGCGGAAAATGGATGCTAATGTTTACGTCTACATCGAGCCAAGATTCACACATTTTCTAATATATTAACTTAACACAATTTTAGATGACGGTGATTACTTAGCCAAAACATACTGCCCTGAGCTAGCTTACTTAATTAGGTACAGTTTAAAGCTTCAAGATAAGTGCGAATTAAGAATACCGGTGATGACAACGGTTGTTCGTCTTGGACAAGTCAGGAGTAAGAATATTAATATAAGATGGGAAATGTAAATCAAATTCGGTCGAAGGAGTTGTCTATATTGGATAAAGATTCTACAGAATTTGAAGACGAAGATATCATTCCAGATGATGCTAATCAAGGACTTTGCAACATCCGCGCAATTCTTTTCCTCGTTTTGTGGTATTTATTTAGCTTCTCAACATTATTCCTCAACAAATATATTTTATCTTACTTACATGGTGATCCAACTATGTTAGGTAAAGATGTATTACGAGTAAGTTTTACAATTTTATAAAGGTTATAAATGTTATTTAATTATTTATAGGAACAATCCAGATGTCAATTACAGCAGTGTGTGGTTTTATCCAGATGTACATTCCGTGTGGTTTGTATCGTCCTGTCGAGAGAGAAGGCAAACCGCCTAGATTTGTTATAAATATGCTAGTAGTTGGTTCGATGAGGTTTGCAACTGTAATATTGGGACTTTTAGCTCTTAAGTTTGTTGCAGTTTCTTTTACGGAAACAATAAAAAGTTCTGCTCCAATTTTTACGGTTCTTATATCGTGGCTGGTGCTCGGTGAAAGGACTGGATTTTTAGTCAATTTATCTCTTGTACCTGTGATGGGTGGCCTTGCATTGTGTACAGCTAACGAAGGAAGTTATAATGTACAAGGTTTTATGGCTGCAATGGGTACTAATGTCGTGGAATGGTAATAAATGTTGTGTAAATTTGATAAAATTATTTAGTATCAAAGATTTAGATTTTATTAATTTTTTTTGGTAATTTTAGTTTACAAAACGTTTATTCCAAGATGTTGATTTCTGGAGAAAAATACAAATATACGTAAGTTTGAAATTTTAGAAAAGTTATTATAATATAATTGTGTAATGTAGTAAAAAATATATTGCACTATAAAAATAACTGCTGCCTGTTAGGGCTCAGCTTACTGAAAAACAGGAATAATTAATTGATCAGCAGTTCAGTATAATGGAAGGAAAATTGAGATTAAAACTAATTTTAATTAATTGATTAAATTTGACTGCATTATAATTTTTTATTTTCAGACCTGCCGAATTACAATTTTATACAAGTTTAGCATCCATTGTAGTTCAAGTTCCAGTGTCTTATTTTTTAATTGATGTTCCACAAATGCAGAAGAATGCAGATAGAAAAATGCTAGCAGCTTTGCTTATAAATGGTCTGTTCTTTCATTTACAAAGCATCGTGGCGTATTCCTTAATGGGTTACATTTCACCTGTAACGCACAGGTAAATTGTCTTTGAATATTGATTTTCAATTCAGTTTTGTTTAATTTTTGTTTTTATTTATTAGTGTTGCCAATACTGTAAAACGAGCTTCCCTAATTTGGTTGTCAGTGATTACTTTTGGAAACCCGGTGACAATGCTGAGTGGAGTTGGTTCAGCGACTGTAATTTTTGGAGTTTTTTTATATAATAAAGCGAGGCAAAAGGATGATTCCAAGAAAAGATTTACACGTTTGCTCATTCCTGAAGTGGTTACCATAAAATCAGCAATTTTGTGATTACTTATTTTATAAATATTTCTTAAATTGTTTTATATTTATCTCTCGGTTTATTTTAATGAAATTGAAATTTGAAAACCAAAAAATTGTCAATAAGGAAAAGTTTAGTTACTTTATTTATGCTTTAATAAAATAATTTGTTACAGTTTGATCCATAAATCTATTTATTTTTAATTGTCTATTCAATATCACAATTCTAAATTCTAATTATCCTGTTTACCTAATTAATAAGCCATGTAATTTGTGAAGCTAGGGAATGCATTAAAAAGTATAATACAAATTAATTAAAAATTAGACGAGAATTTAATTACTGTAAACCTAAGTTTTAATTTAAAAAATGCGTGTTGATTTGTAGATTGAGTTAAAATCACTTATTTTAAGAGAATAAGTTAGGTAGGACCTGCAAGTCACAACAATGAGTAACTATGCTGATTTTGATTTATGTAAATTTCGTTATTTCCTGTCACCGACAAGTCAAATAAGCTATTTTTATTTAAGTTAAGCGCATTTAATGATATTTCATACTGAAATTAAAATTATTGAATGCTTCACTTAAATTTTAAACAGGTTTCCCGAACTCAATAAAAATGTCTATTGCTGAGGACATTATGCATAAATGTATATCATAAAAGACTTTTGTTTGTTTATGATTAATTGGAGCAATCTATATACACATCCTTAAAAAACATAGTTTTTAGACATTTATATTTCATAATCGGCACGATTATTTATAGAATTTAACACTGGAACATCTATGATCAGAAAAATAATAAGATAATATGTAACAATTAACTTATTAGCTATAAGATTTTATTTTATTTTTCACAAACAATTGTTTAATTGTCAGTCTCTAATAAATCTAATGCTATGACTCCACTACCACAAATGGCTGACATTTTCTTTTGCAACAATCCAGTGAATGTTTTTTTTGCAACAATCCAGTGAATGTTTTTTTTGCAACAATCCAGTGAATGTTT
>JAQFZN010000731.1:0-23868 GCA_034687075.1 Geophilus carpophagus
AGGATCTTATCAATGTGTTGCAGTTATAGGCAACTTACGGCTAGGAAGTCGTGTTGCCAAAATATCTGTTGCAGGTTTATTATATATTATAGTTAACAGTGGCGTAACGACTATCCAGGGCCGCTGAGAGTGAACCCGGGCTCTGTGCGATATTGTAATTAATTGCAGTGGGATATATTTTTTTATATACCACAGCAATTAATCGCAAATATCGTAATATTTCGGTATTTACGCTATTTGCGATGTTTGTGATACTGGAAATATCACAAAATTGCAATAAACAGTGATTACTAATCAATGTTTATTGCAATATTGCAACAAATGTAATCAATAATTACGTCTAATCATTGATTACATTTAGTAAATAATGCAATCGGTGATATTTCAATATCGTGGATTGTATTAATTGCAAAAATTTAGCGATTTATTGCAATTTATATCACAGCTTATGAAAAGGGGATTTTGTGGTATATGGCAAAAAACGGCTAAATTTTTAATATCGAACAACTTGGGCTCTGGAAATTTGTCCAGCTTCCCCTGCTCGTTGGCCCTGCTACTACCAATGGGAAAGTCTGTGGAAGGAGGGCCCTGCAGCCGGTTCTAGGTATGAGCTATGTGGATACAAGCCCACAGTGACAAATTACCGGATAAATACATATGACCTTCAGAGGCGCAATGAGCAGAAAAAAAATGTCCTTTTAAGTCGCCCTGGCCATGAACACAAAAGTCCAAGAACCGGCAGCAGGGCGGGCCCTGGATAATGTTTGCACGAAAACTCTAGTTATGCAACTGACAGTAATCTCCAGTGAAATTATTAACAAAAATTTTATTTCTACTTATTAGTTTTGGAGCCATTTTCTCATAAGAATAACATCACATTAACCAAGCAAATAGGTAGTGAAGTTCTCATTCCATGTCATCCTCCTCTAAGTGTTCCTGATGGAAGTGTTTATTTAGAAAATATTTATGGATCACTTGTAGGCCCTTCAGGTATTATTAGGCATTTAAATCATAAGATCATTAATTTGTTCAATTGTGCAATTCCTATCATTTCGTCGAATTCATTTAATTAAATATCGCTTTGTTGTCGATTATTTCGTCTCAATGAATTCGATAAAAGCAGCAATTGTTAACGTTATTGGCAGATTGGAAAATTAATGATCTTATGAACAATTTTTAAAACAATTATTACAATTATTGATTTATTATTAGATCGCATTCAGTTACTCTCTAAGGGAGTTTTTAAAATCTCAACAGTGACAAAGGAAGATGAGGGTCTATTTAGATGTAAAATTGAGAATTCTGCATTAAATAAGAAACAAACATCCGATTTCTTTATACAATTAAATACTGTAACGGAAAGTGATAACAAACCACTCTCTCCACAGCTATTAGTATCACCTGATAACTTCTATGCTGTTAAAATTGGTTCTAATTTAAGTTTACATTGCTATGCTGAAGGTGACCCTCCACCTGTTATATCATGGACAAAGTATGGGGGAAGATTATTAAATGGCCGCTATGCTCAAAGTTCAGGTATCTTGTTTTGAAAGTTTTTGATATTTATACAATTTTTCAACAATCTTATTATTTTTTAGGTACATTATCTCTATACAACATTCAAAAAGAAGATGATGGTACTTATGTGTGTCAAGCTGATAATGAAGTACCAGTTCCAGTTTCAACATATACTATTGTAGAAATTGAAGGCATGTTGAGACAATGCATTTAACATTGATATATTAATATAAAAAATTAATTAATTTTTTTAGATCCAGTTAAGATTATAATACCACTTGCAAATCTTAGTATCAATGAAGGAACTGAAGTTTTGTTTGATTGTAATGCAACTGGAGTACCAAGTCCTGTATTTACTTGGCTTCATAATGGAGTTGATGTTGATTCAAGTAGTGAAGGAGTAATTGTGAAAGGTAATATCTAGGACACCAGGTTAAGTTGTGTACAACTAGAATTCTAGTTGTACACAACTTAAACAATGTTTATTACAATATTTACAAATTTAATCATTGATTATATTTTGTAAATAGTGCAAATAAATGTTAATTTTGTGGTGCACTACCACTAGGTAGTCTCACTGAATAAATGAATAGATAGAGAATAGAGTGTAATAATGAATTTAAAAATAATGTCTGCTCAATTAGATTTGCAGATATATTGTAATGTAATTATTTTTGTGATTATTTGTACAGATAACCGATTAGTAATACATTCAGCATCAGTATCATCTGCTGGTTTTTATCAGTGTTTTGCTACTAATCAATTGGGAACAGAGTATTCAACAGCTCGGTTACGCATTTTACCACAGTTACAAGATAAAGTTGAACCCACTTCTAAACCACAAATTGTAAAAAATGTAACTGAATCAGCAGATGATGGGGCTGGGAATTTAATTGACGAACATCATCAACATAAAAAACGTATTCATCATAAAAAGTACAACAAGAAGACGAACCAAGCATCTAACGGAGAAAGTAAATAAATAAGAATGAAATTCTCAATTTTTATTAATTTTGGCTATTACACATGTTATTTTTCCTTAATTACTCCTTTGTTGAAGACCTTTTCAATCTTTTTCTTAAGATTATCATCAGAACTTTATTTTTTTGTGTTTAGCATTAATGGTTCCACCAACAAGACCTCAAGTCACTAAGTTATCAGATGAGTCAGTGATGGTTCGATGGGAAGTACCAGAAAACAATGGTTTAGCAATTCAATTTTTTAAAGTTCAATATAAGGATGTTTCAAAAAATAAGCCTCGTTGGATGACAATAGATGACGAGATAGCACCTCATATCAATTCATTTGAAGTTCCTAATTTGAAAACCAGCCATGCTTACCGGTTTAGAATTGCAGCTGTGTATTCGAATAACGATAATAACCAGGGACCAGTTTCAGCAAAATTTGTGTTGCATAAAGATCCAAAAATGAGAAAACCAGTTGTTGGACCAAACATTATTCGTTTGGAAGCTGTTAGCCCATCCGCCATTTTACTGCATTGGCAGGTAGTGAATCAATTGATGCATATTCAAATTCATCGATTAAATGTTGTTTATTTCAAAATACTGCTAACATTTTTCCAATTCCCTAAAACTGTTATGCAGCATTTAATGGATGAAATGTAACTAGTAATTACAGTGCTCATTTGCTTACTTCATTTTACAGTATATGGATGTTGATTATGTACCAGTTGAAGGATTTTTTGTCTATTATCGAGCCACAACAACTGCAGCCTATTACACTAAAACAACAGTAATGGGAGCCAACAGTCGCTCACATATTATATCATTTTTGCTACCAGATACAACATATGAAATCAAAATGCAATGCTTTAATGAAGCAGGGACAAGTGATTTTAGTAATATTTTTATTCAGAAGACACCAAGTAAGTATTGAATAAATTTTGTATTTTAGAGTGGAATTATAATTTTTCATTTTGTTTATTTATAAGAATCTGAAGAACAATCATCGGGGGTGCAGGAAAATCAGGTGGAAACTTTACCACCAGTGGTTACGACACAGCAGTCAAATAGAGAAACAATGTACATGGCAATAGGTGCTGTTTTAGGGTTTATAATCGTTGTGTTATTAGTGTCAATGGTGTATTGTAATTGGAAGCAACGTCAACAGCGAAGACAGTTGTTAGCAACACTTGATGAAACTATTCGTGGAAATAATGAAATGGAATTATCAAGTAGAAGTCCTACATTGAAAAGGGAAATGAATGGCAGTTTGCCCAATGGACATCAAATTGTGAAAGAGGTGGTTATTAGTTGAAATTAAATAGTAGGTGGGTTCGGAAAGTCATTTACAGCAGAGTAACCCAAGATGTAAATAGCATTTGCATTATAATTCCTGTGCAAACAGGGTTGCCAGATTTTTGGGATATTTCTACCAAGTTTGGTTGACTTGGGTAACCCTGTGTGTAAATAACGGAAACCAATTAAAACATAAAATGTTTCCATTTCGGGCAAATTATTTTCTGAACCCGCCAAGTGTATTTTTTGATTTAGAAGCTAATACAATTTTATATTAATAACAAATATTTTTTTCTTTTTTATTTAAGTCGGTTGATGTCAATTTATCTGAACCGTTTCTAAATAACAACACGAGAGAAACAGAAATGGATGAAACAGACCATTCTTCAGAACTTTGAAAATGAAGAACATCTTCAAATGTGCTCTGAACTGATCTAAAATGAACTAAAAAGTGACACTGGACAAGAAATCATGATGCCAAATGTGACAAAAGTTATTTTTCTGGCAGGTTTATTACTGAAAAAGCAGCTTAAAAAATACTCATACACACAAACTTCAACAAGGCACAGAATACACACATGCAAACTTTTTGTAAAAAACAAAACTATTTTCTTTACTTTACCAACCAGTAAAAAAAATTCATTTTTATAGCATAAAAGCCTTAAGCTTAATCTCTTCAATATAATCTCAAAGGAATGAGTAAGTTTATAGGTATACAATCCTTTGAAGCATTGTTCATTTAGTATATAAAATGAAATTTGATATTTGATTTTTTTTATACAAACTTGGAGTATACAGATTTTATTTTTTTGCAGTTTCTTCCGTTGGTCTTGATAGTATAAAGTTCCATATGGAAGTTGAGTTTGTTCAAGTTAAACGGAAGTTTCCGAGTTGAGTCTTAAGACAAATTTGTTCGCTTTTGGGTCTATTATTTCTTCGGTGACATTGAGATGAGGCAATCGATGAATACTGCACAGCAGAGCAACATCATTTTGTCGAAGTTGAAATAATGTTCCATCTTGAATTGGTCGGGATAACAATGTGTCACAAACAAGGGCCCATGTTTGGATTTCACGGTTACATTCGTGGTCGTTCTAAAATGAAATTAAGAAAAGAAAGATTAAGAAAGTTTAGTTTTAACAATAGCTGTATTCAATTTATTTAAGAAAAACTTAAAAGTTTGCTTAAATGACTAAAGCTAAGTCAAATAAGACAAAAAAGATGCTTACTATTGAATGCTCTTAAATGTCTCGATTTAATTGTTTTTTTAGCTGCCATTTTGTTATAACTAAAATAATGAATTGTTGTACTCAAGCATGGCAATCACTTTAGTTTGTCTTAACAATAACACTTTTAGACAAGTAAGAAATGTCTGGCTTAAATTTAAGTCAAATTTAAGTCACATTTTGCTTAAATAATGATGTAAAAACATCATTTCCTGCAACAGTCTAAATTTAAGCAACTTAAGCAACCTTAGACAATTTGGCTTAAATAAATGGAATGCACCTAATGTTTAATTTAGATTAGGATCATTCAATATCGTAAAACTTTCTGAAATCAATGAAATCGACTTTTAACTTTAAACTGTTGTTTTTTTGTTTTAAATATTTTTTTTCTGGAGGAAATACATTAAAATAGTTTGTTAAATATAATTATCATAAAAATTTTCTGTATATTTATGCAGAAAATGTATATACCTAATCTATTACACATTTTTATGTATTTCAAATTACTTTAAACTGTCCATGATAAATTGTTTTGAAACTGGAGGGAAAACTAGTTTGTGTTTCTGTGCATTTAATTGCCATTGGCTTTCAAATGGTCACCCACCCTAAACAATCTGCACTTTGCCCTCTTAAGATTGACTTATCTGAATAAATTGCTACATGTAAACATAGTAATTTCAAGAATTAGTTAATATCTATTTATAAATTCAAACAGTGAACATAACCAGTTTTCAAAATATTTATATGACCCAACAGGTTGATCATAAAATTATAGTAACCTGATAAATTGTGTCTCATTAGAGAATGTTTAAGTACCCATTTCTAATCTTCTTTAATGGGTTTCACTTATTTAAAGCAATGACTTACAATTTATTACAAACTGCAGGTGTAAAACTTTCTCTAAAATTGCTTTATGACTTTGTGAGTATTCAAATTTTGACCCATCCTGTGAATGGCCTAAAGATTCCCAATATATTATTAGTAATGTTAGAAAAGTATACACACATTTCAAGTTACATGCTTAAAGCAAAGCAAGTGTGTGATAATATCTTAGATTTTAATGCAAGTGTTACTTGAGTTCAAATGTTTCAGCTATTAGATAACAGATGAAAAATCCTATAAATTTTCAATTGGATTTCCTGGTTTTTTTATACATATGAGGGATGCATAACTTGAAAAAATTTTCACAGGTATTTAAGATTTGAAGGGTGTTCTGATATACATCTTGATATAGTTTCAATTCTGCAATTACGACTAATTATGAACCAACCCAACCAGTTACCAGGCATCAGTCTGCAATTCCCAATATGTAGAACTGTACACAAATAACAATTTCTATATACCGTATATACTCGATCTAAAGCCGGTTCGTTCGCAAGCCGACCTCCCCCTACTTTAAAGAGTAAAATTTTAAAAAGTGTGTGACCCGTTCATAAGCCAACCCTAAAAAATTAGATCATCATACATATTGTTCTCAAAGTCATCATGGTCATTCATTTCATCATCTTCTGACCCATCAAGTGCATTGCTAATGCAGCATTTTAAAAATGATTTGACAATATATACAATTAATTTATTGTACATCTACATGATGTATTATAATTTTTTACCTGACCTGTTTGCAAGCTGACCCCCCTACTTTAGAGTGATGGATTTTGCCAAAAAAACTCGGCTTTAGATCGAGTATATACCGTATATTTAGGATCTGCAATGGCTAAAACATAAACAGACTCCCACTGTCCTTTTTATATAAAACAAAAATAAATGAAATTTTCAACTGTTTGTTAAAATAAATGATTAAAATATTTATATCAATTAACCTGTAAAATTGGTGATGTATTGAGATACTTTTCCAAGAAAGCTTTTGGACTCATATCGTGAGCTAAACAAGTTGCTAAGTGTTGTAGGATGGATTCCATAGTGTGATTTGGCTGTTGGCGTGTTATACGAAGGTATTTTTGTAATGCCCTTGCAAGTGATGGAAAAACTGCTTGAGCAGCTTCGTAAGGGTCCATTGGAATTGCAGGTCCTATAAAAACAAAAAATTATATATAAAAAAATATAAAAAAGATTATTATAATTTCGATACTTAATAGAACTGGATTTGATTTCATCAAAGAGAATTTTAAAATTTATTAAAGTAGTTTTTAAGAATTCTTGCTTGAAGGCAATAAATTTAAAGATTAGCATTTTCAAATGCTTTGGGGAGGTATATAGATATGAATTAAAATGAAGAAAATTTGCATATTTTCTTAATATTTATTATTATAGCCAATTGTGCATGGTTATAAATATACAAGTTAATATTTGTTTGAAACCGAGAATAATTACGATTAATTATTCTGATCAAAGATATAATTGAGAGTTGAAATAGGTAGTTATATTATTTCAAATCCTATAATTTTGTTCTAACAAATATTCACGGCATTGCTACTCTTTTATTCACAAAAATATTTGTTAAGGTCAGACTTGGGTCGGCTAACTAGCAATTTCAAAGATTTCATCATTATTTCTACAGTTAAATGTGCTTAAATCACTTAAATTAACAAAAAATCAGCTATTATTAGTGAAAAATTATCAGATTTTTCATTAACTTTAGTTGAATTTTTATTACTTCTACCTAACTTAAGCACTTAAAATCGCTGAAATGATAAAAAAAATATAGTTGGCGCTGCTATAAGCCTCTTATATGCAAAACTTAAGCTCAATACTGTGAATACTCCTTAAAATTCATCTCTAAAAAAAAATCACCTGGTTCCTCTTGTAATCTCTTGATATGAGTAAATGCTTCTTCAGCAGCAGTTATAAGCCTTGCTTTACGTTTCAACACTCTTCTCTCATATTCGTGTTCTTCATAAAACCGTTCGTTATGACTCGAATCTCGATGACGTGCATTAGCAGCCAAAACAGCTCTCGATTGTCCCTGACTTCCATTCTCATTTTCAGTCCCATCAACATCGTACACCTTAAACCCAGACGAACCCTTATTCCGATTCCGAGTCGGAAGCCGTTCCAAATACGGATTATACATTCGAAACTCACAATAATAATGTTCCAGCACCCAAATTGCCGCACGCTGAATACTCAACTGACCAATCGAGTAACATTTCGCTTCACCATCCGGTGATCGAACAACTTTCAAGAAATACTGTGGCTGCAAGTGACGTAATTCGATGAGAATCACAGCGAAGTAGTGGATGAAGAGAAGCGAATCGACTAAAGACAGGGCGAATACAACAACATTCTCGTAAATTACTTCCTCTTTTCTCTCCAAAACACGAACGCAGTAGAACAGCCAATAGCTAAACGTGAATATAAACACCAGCGCTAAAACTAGAGCGCGGAAAATAAAAATTCGAGGCATTGTGGCTTTCGGTTGGCGGAAAAATATTGCCCAAGTGCCAACCATTAATATAAACAGTTTAAATGAGAAGCTAACTAGCATTCCGTCACATTGTGGTCCGCATTCCAGCTGCTCCGGTTCCCAATCGAGGAGATCCAGTTTGGGTAACGCTACCATGAGAACCGGGGAAAGAAATGCGACTGCTGATAGGATTACTGCTATTGTTGAGCCCATGTGACGTTGACATTTGAATGAGATTCCTAAGTCGCGCTCGTTTGCTATTTTTGTTACATCGTTCATTGAAAATGAGCGTTCGCTAGTTCCGGTAACTGCTGTGGTGTTTTCACCCCAGTTGTCGTCTTGTGGGAGGATTTGAACTTCGATTACTTCGCCACCGCCGACATCTGTGCCGTTTATTCCGAGTTCTACTTTGGATGAGTATGGGGATAAACCGCTGTCGTTTCGAGTCATGTGGCGGTTTCGGTGGTTGTGATGATGGTGGTGGTGATGGTGATTGCGTCTGCTGCCCAAACTTCCGGTACCTGATGGAGAAAAAAATTTATAATCGGTTTATTTGTTTAGGATTGCATTTCTGGAAAATGGGTTTCTAAAAATTGTTGTTATAAAAACAAAATTATACAGAAAAACAGCAAAAACCAAGCTAACATATGATTAATATTGGGCCAATATTAGTTATCGTAGTTGTTAAATGGCCAATGTTTGTATATTTAACCAATATCCAGTATTGGTAAGACAATATATACCCAATATTACTATACCAAAATGAAGCCAGTGTTGGCATGACCATATATACCCAATATTGTGATGCCAACATCCAGTCAATATTGGTAAAATAATATATACGCAGTATCACTATGCCAGAATGAAGCCAATATTGATATTGACATTATATAACCAAATCATGTTGGATTGTAGAAAAATATTTTTTGCTTTTACAGTACCATGTATTATCTTATCTATGAAATAAATAAGAAATTCTCTACAGAATTAAGATATATTACTTATAGAAATATTGGAGATTGTAAAGTATACTTACCTGACCCAGGAATTAACCTCAATAATCCAAAAAGATGTTTCCTAGATTTTGTGTTAAATATTGCACTAAATTCTGATTGATACTTACAATTGCCTAAAATTGGGTGCACTGTTTTTGGTAGTGGGGACTGTATCCCTTATTAAGCAATATAAAATTAGAAATAAAAACTGATGAAATATTGGGCAAATTGTTGGCAAATATTAGACCAATATTGAACAGTGTTACATTTTGATATTGGTACAATGTTACATACCTATACTGTACCAATATTTTAGCCAATACTGAGCCAATGTTGGTGACAATATTAACCCAATATTAAAGTGTTACACTTTGATATTGGTAAAATATTGCATACCTACATTGTACCAATATTTTAGTCAATATTGAGCCAATGTTGGCAATAATATTGGGCCAATATTGAATAGTTTTAAATTTCGAAAAAATAATGGTACAATATTGTATTATTAGACCAATATTGTGCCAATATAAAATGTTATGTGCAAAGCATTTAAAAAAAGTAAAATCATATAAATAGCAAAAGCTGCAAAAATTTAAAAATCAAAAAATATCAAAATACATTTTCATATTTTTTGATTTTTAAAAACAGTAAAAACAGCAAATAATAAAACATTAAAAGACATTAAAAAATCAAAGTAACCCACATGGCACACAATAACAAGATATTTCTATTTTTAAATTTATTTTATAGTACTGTAAAATAATTTCGTTGAAAATTTTCTAATGTTCATTAATAAATGCTAACAGAATGATTGACTATGAAAAAATGATAATTGATCATTTTAAATACCAAATTAGGTGCAGAGCAAACAAAAGTCTGTTGTATTAAAAACATGCTATAAAACTTATGTTTATGCATCAATTTGAGAATAAAACATAAACACTTATATCAGATTACAAAATTAAACCTTGAATTCATTTATTAATATTTATTCAAACATGTTTTTCAACTTTGACGTAATAAGATCCAATTATTTGACACCTACACATAAATATAAATTTCAAATTTTTAAAATTAAATTTTGTTTTTATCTATTCATATCACACAAAAACTTGGGAAAAAGCAAAATTAATACTTCCCATCGTTAATATAAATTAATTTCACCACGGTTATTAATTTTTTTTAATTAATTAATATTTTAAAGAAAATAAATAAATAAATTTTGGTTTTTCTTGCAATTCACAAATCAATATTTATACCTTTGTAATTTCCATGGCTTCTGCTCTTTTTCGATCTTGATGAAACATCAGTATATGCCGAACGTAAAGATTCCGTTTCCATTGCAATAAATTCCTTTTCTGCCTGGTATTAGAAAAAAAATGAGGTAATTATACGTCAAGTGCACTTTCATCTACCTTGAATTTACCTGAGGCGATTGATGAGATTTTCTTTCTTTTTCAACTTAAAACCTTTTCATAAAATGATTCTTTTATGTTTTCTAATATCACAAGCATCTCGTACATCCTCCGTTAGTCTCTGATTCCCTCTTTGTGTCATACTTTATGGCAGACTGCTCGAAGAAATTGATCGGACCAAAACAGATTAATACCTACATCGCTGACGCCATGTCATTAACCTTGCACTTGTTAAAAAACAACAAGTGGATTTAATTATTTTAAATTTTTAATTCTATAAATGTTATAAATTGCAATGTACATTTTAGATAATTTGTGGTATAGAAAATTTTTTATAATTTTATTAATTTTATTAAAAGTCTTGTGTTTGCACTCTGGTTTGAGAGTATGTGTATTTTTTCTGTAAAGCGCTTCTTAATAACTTTTAGATTTTATCGGTAGGGGTGACACTAGCGCTGTAAACGTGCGAATGGCGTATTTGTAAATTAAAAAGTGGTTATTGCTGTGTACTGAATGTTAGTTTAGTATTGACAGGGTAGAAGAATGTCGTCAAAGTCACTGCAGAAATATTTACGTAAATACATGTCAAAAGATGAAGTTTCTAAAAAGAAGAAAGGAATAGTTAAAGCACCTATTCCCATCGACCAAGTTAACACGAAGTGAGTTAAGTTTAAAGTAAATAAGTTTATTCATGTTTTTAACGTTTTTTTTTAATTAAAAGGCAGGGACTATGTAAAATAGTTGATGACGATATTGATATGAAGAATATCGAAGGTGGTAATCACGATTTGATGGATTTAGAGCTTGGTAAGAATAAAAAAAATGATAAAAATTCATAATAATTTTGTTTTAAACTGCTAATTATTTATATTTAGGTGAAGATGCGCCTCAAATTGCCGGAATTGTAGATGAAAGACCAGTTTCAATTCAAGCTGAAGAAAGATTTGGTTCATACAGATGGAAATCAATTGCAGATGATTCAAATGAAACAAGAAATAATGCAGAAAGAAATGAATCACCGGTTAGAAAAACAGTTCGAAAAGAAGAAAGAAGTGTTAAAAAAACGCGAAATGATTCGGATTCGGATCAATCTGTGTCTAGAAGTTCAAAAAATGTTCGTCAAAGAAATGATTCGGATTCGGATCAATCTGTGTCGAGAAGTTCAAAAAATGTTCGTCAGAGAAATGATTCTGATTCTGATCAATCGGTTTCCAGAAGTTCAAAGAACGTTCATAAAAGACATGATTCTGACTCTGATTTGTCACCACCAAGAAAAAGTGATGAAATTTTATCGAAATTACAGAAAAATGATTTTGATTTAATTGACAAACGTGCAATAAGACAAAATTCTGATTCTGATTTATCACCTGAAAGGAATATCGATAAAAGTTCAATGATTTCTGGATCTGAAAAGAAATTGGGAAAAATTCGGGTGAAAAATGAATCTGATTCTGATTTATCTCCTCCAAGAATTCCCAGAAAGAGTAGTGATGACGTAGATGAATTAGTAGTGAAGAAAAAGGGTTCTAACGATCGAAAAAAAAGTAATTAATTTATTTTCTTTAAATTTAAATGTTGATTTAATTTTATTCTTAATTTTTTTCTGTTTGCAGGTGAAACATTGGATGGAAAAGTTGCCGGGTTGCAAAAAGCAGCTGATGTGAGAGCTGAAGGAGAAAGATTGAAAAAACGTGAAAAAGAATGGCTGGAAAAGATGGATACCTCGACATCGGGTAGACATGCAGTAGCGATCGTTCGAGATAGAACAACAGGAAAGAAAGTAAATTTGGTAGAAAAAGAAAGGAGAGAACGAGAAAAAAAGGCTAAACAAGCAGAACGAGAAGCAAAATATCAAAAATGGGGCAAAGGATTAAAACAAATCGAAGAAACTAAAGAAAAGCTACAAAACGATTTAAAAGAGATGGAAAAACCGTTTGCACGTTATGCAAATGATGTTGATTTAGACAAACTCCGACGTGAACAAGAGCGATATGGTGACCCCATGTTGAAATTCTTAAGAAAGAAAAGGAAAATACAAAATGTCGAACAAGGAATTGTAGATAAGGATGGTAAGAATATTTTTTAACTTAATTTATTTAAATACTAAAATAAAATTTTTACAAATTTGGAAATAACTGAATTTTTATATTTTTTAATTTAGTTTAAAATTTTTTTAGATAAACCGAAATACAAAGGTTGTGCACCACCAAATCGATTCAAAATTAGACCTGGTTATCGTTGGGATGGTGTTGATCGGTCAAACGGATTTGAACGAGATCGATTTACCCGGTTAGCAAATAGTCAAGCTCAGGATGTGGATATTTATAAATGGAGTATTGAAGATATGTGAAAATCAACTGCCTTCGGGATGTTTCAATGCCACCTGAAATTAGTAATAATGGTATATATTAATCTTTTCTTATTGTAATAATTAATTTATAATATTAAATTTTGTAAATTTAAAAATATGGTAAAAGATCGTAAATGATTTCTGACATTTCTAGAAATTTTAACTAATATCAGACCGGAAACACTGACATAATTTCCTGGTCTGTTTGAGAACATATAAAATAAAAAAAATGGATACTGATATGAATTATGTTATCTGTTTGGAAAGGAATTATTAGGATTTTTCCCGAATAGTCACGAGATCTTAAAAAAAATTTAAATTTCGAAATTACTTTGGTTTATGACATCATTGATGACTAGGGAAAGGATTTTTCGGGACTAAAATCCCTAAAATTAATAAATGGTGATAAAAAAGCCTACTTTTCGGATTAAATATTCAGGCATTAAAAAGGACATTCTTTGTATATACCTGGGCGTTAAGTTTCCATAAGTGATTTCCTATAAAAATAAGTAGTATACAGACATTGCTTAAGTAGTTTCTTAGTTGAAATTACAAATGGCAACGGAATATACCCATACCTCGCTTTACCGTCTGCACACGTTTCGGAAAAGTTGGCCGTATAACGAATTAATTGTTTTGGCCGTATAGCGAAATATTGCGGGCCATAATTAATAAAGGCCGTTATAGCAAAATGCCTTACAAAGAGTGGCCGTATAGCGAGGTATGAGTGTATGTGATTACGAATGATGAGGTAAGAACTACTTAACGTTTTTTACAAATACAACTAAGTTCTTTAAATTGCATTTGGGATTTCTAACATAATTAATTATGCACATTTGTGCTGCGTTGTGAGATGATTGTCAGTTTTTAATTCCAGTTTGGTCTAAAATTTCAAACTTGGTTAAATCTATCATGTGAACATGTCTTAGGTGCATATTACATTTCAACATCGAAATAAAATTCATAACGAACACAGAAAAATATAAATTTAAAAGTTTAAATTCTTTTAAAATGTGTCGCACAACAATTTGTTTCACAACGATAGTTACCACGCTTGGTTTGATGGATGTGCGTCGGTCATTCATTGGTTTATGCATTGATAATTTTTGCGTGCTTATTTCCGCTTGCTTTTCCATTTCTTCATACATGCTCAATGAATTTTCAAGTTTTGGCACCAGTTGTAGCTTAATTTCAGGAAACAGTTTGGCTGTGTTTTCATATAGGGGAATTAGAACAAATCGAATAAAGCCAATTTGTGCCTTTGGTTTGTTCATAGTATGGCGATCCATCAAGGGTTCAACTGCTAAACCTTCTTTTCGATTCAAATCACCTTCACTGAAATATTCTTGCAATAATGTGTCTAACCAATTGTCTGCACTTTCTGTTGGACGTATTTCATTGGATAAATCACAGAGTTTGATGATCACTTGAAGTATCTAAATAAATTAAATTGGGCAAAATAAGTTGCTTTTAATAGGAATATTGCAAGATTTTATTTAAACGTATTTTATTGATTAATTGCACAGGAAAATATATCAATATTTGTGTATCGCACTATCACAAGTGAAATTTGATATTAGCCAATAAAAAAGGTGTTACTTACAATTAATCGGTGTTCAATATTAGCCCAGTCAAAATCGTCTACGATATCTCCAAATTCAGTCATTATTTCTTTGTGTTTACTCATATCTGTTGCAAGAATCAACTTGATTATTAACTGTAAATAAAAATAAAAGATTAATAATTACTTTCTCTGTTCCAAATTATGGTGTACGTAACTGTTATTACAGGAATTTTTCTGTTAACTTTATTTAAGTTCAATTTAAATATTTCAAAATTCAACTTTAAAATAAATAAAAATAAAAATAGTCATAATATATTTAGTAATGATGTATTAGTATAATTACGGAAAATAATAAAATTACAGGAAAAAATACATTTCTATACATTTAATTCTTTTAATTATAAAAAATTGTTATTTTTACAAAAAAAGGAAATTGGGAATCAACTTATAAAATAATAAGAGAATATTTTATAGTATTTTTCCTTGTAAGTTTCATAATTATTTTCATGGCAGATTTTTACTGCCAATTTTTATTGCCAATTTAGCATAAATTCTAACTGTTTTATTAGAATTTAAATATTTACTTTTCTCGCTTGACGAAATTCATGTGCTGACGAATTGAAGAAAATATTCAACTCGGGTTGACAGAACATTCGAAATGCCATCATACAATGATGGTTTTCTAATGGCGACTGATCATTGTATCGTAAAGCCAACTCAGTTCTAGCATTCACTTGATATCTTAATTAAACAATTTCTGTTAGTTTGTTTTGCAATTACCTTCAATGTATAGAAATTCCCCAACTTACGAACATCTGTACTTACAAACAGACCTCCATAAATACATAAAAACAATATTATGTGTTTGTAACCCTTGTAAACATGCTTAGAAAGCATAAGGATGGACATAACGAAACTTGCTCGTAAGTTGGGAATTTCCTGTACTTTACTAACGAATTTGTAAGGCCTGGGTGATCTATATCATGGCAAATACAAGCAATAAAAAGAACTATTAATTCGAATCTTGAAAAATAGTTCTCAAGTTGACACATATACATGATACAATACATCATCTGAGCAACGGAGAAACAATGGCGGAAGTTATGAAAGGGTACATCTCTATAGTTTTCTTTTACACAGAACTGAAAATAATCAATGTTTGGAATCAGTTTTGTAAAAATGTCAGTTTATTGTGGTTTTTACCAGCCATTTCCTCAGTGTTGCAGGATGTACACTGATATCACCTTGAGAGTTGATATCTTTGAACATATATTCCAACATTAAAACAAACTGAAAAATAGTTAGAAATTTGTATCAATGATCATTTCTTAATAGAAAAATTTATTATAAGTATTATTTAAAAAGTATTTTGAATCAAAACAACAACAAAATATTATGGCAAATTGTATCTTTTCACATCTGGAACAACAAAAAGGTGAATAAATTAATTTCCCACAAATTCCTGGTATTAAAAACAATAAATTACCTGATAATAAGCCAATTGGAGAATAGATAATGACTTAAAACTATTTTCAAATTAGGGCTCCCTTTCAAATGCAAAGTTTTGAAATCTGAGGTAATTTTATTTAAATATTTATGTCCATTAGTTATATAGAACCATTTATTTAAAAAAAAATAAAAATGATGTTGAAATCTCTTTTAAGATATGGGAATTTAATAATAATAATCAGTCCACACTGTTGTCAGCATTGGGTTGATTATTTTCTTAGAATAATGTAACTAGAGTTATCTGGGCTTGTTATTTGAATTATTAAAGAGTGAAAAATTTTAAAAATGATGTTCCAGCAACCTTTTTATAGCAATAATGAGTAATTTATGTTGCTCAACTCTACCTATTCATATTATTAAATAAGGGGGCACAACTAGGATGCAGGGTAGGAAATAATAAGTGGGGTGAAAGATGTAAATAACGCATTTACTTTGTAGTAAACATCCTCAAAACAAGTTTGGTAAGGTAAGAAAAGATATTATTGATACTGTTTTGGACATACCCAAATATCAGAAACTGTTACTAATTATAAAATATAATGAGCAAAAAATATTATTTAGAAAAATGTAACAATTGCATGAAATTAGACTGCATAAATTTATTACCTTTTGGTATTTATTTGATGTTATGGGTTTTTTTAAGTACAAAAGTTGACATTTTTTTAATCATTAAGAATTTATCAGTTCTTGTAAAAAAATTGGTTACCTCATTCTCCTAATGAACTTAGTAAACATATGTACAAATCTACTAAAATAATCTTAATCCGCATTTTAGGCTATATTCAATAAATTTTAAACAACGGCTTTTTACCGGTGAAATGATTCAGTTTTGTTGTTATATAAACATTTCTGCATATCAAGCAAAACGACATACGTATGTTGATTGTCGTCATTAATGACGCGATAACACTTGAAAATATTTGTTTATGTGATTCATCAACAAACTTATCTGGATCCAAGTGCATTTCGTGTGTTTACAAGTGACATAATATTAGTCTTATTATTTTCTTATTAGAATCACAGTTATAAAATAAATTACAGCTTTATATGGTATCACTTTCTTACGTCATTATATTGGAATGACCACACATTAAATGATGGGGATCTAAGTGATTCTTTTATGGAGTCTGTTACATTAAACTGAAAAAAAAATATAATTAAAATTAAAAATATAAAATAAAATTCATATTTAAAAAATTAAATAAAAACTTACTTCTGGAAATTTGTCTGGTTCTGGTATAATTAATTTATCATTTAAACTATAATTTAAAAAAAATTGCATTAAATTACAGTAGACTCTCGATTATTCAGTATGGTAGAGAAAAAAGACCCGGATAATCTCCATAAAAATAATCAAAAACAGAAATTAAATAAAACCCTGGATAATTAAGAGTGTACTGTGTGTGATTTAATGATATTTTACAGTTAGAATAAATTGTAAAATTTGTAAAATTTGTAAAATACAATAAAATATACTCATTTAGCTTTGGATTTTCTGCTTCTCATTTATTCCTTATTTTTCAATTATTAACAATAATAATAAATTTTCCCATCTGTTTATCACAGAGCAGTGTTTCCCAAATGCATTTTGCAGAACTCTATATTCAACCAGGAAATTAAATTAAAATTCAAAAAGTGAAATAATTTCAAAATCATGTTCACTATTTTAATATTACTTTCTGGCCATAGATTATTATTATTATTATTATTAATTATTTTGTCAAAATAATTGTCAACATGATAAGTTTGTAGAAATCTAATTTTAGTTTCAGTTTACTCACGCTGAGTTATGCTTTACATAATCCCTATTTAATCCGTATTACAAACCTTTTATGTAGTTGAAGTATATTTTTAATTTCAGAAATTTCGTTAAACATCTTGGTTATATTTGAAGTTAGTTGTTTATGGGCTAAAAAAGAAGATTAAATAAAAAAAATAATGTTTTTCAATTTTTTTCAATTTTTAAATATTTCCAATCTTACCTGAATTATCATACACTAATTGCACTTTGTAAGGTTTACTATTTCAAAAAAATTATTAAATCTTTTATTAATTTATCAAAATTTTTAATTTCAATATACCTGGAATCATTAATAGGAATAGCAGAAACTGGATTTAAGCCTACTAAAAGCCCATCACTACGCATAAGAATAATAGGTAAGTGTCTGTGAAAAAGAAATAAAATTTAAATATTAAATTAGATTAAAATTTTTAGTTATTTTATTATTATTTTGTACCTATCACAACCAGTGGTTGATGATAAAATATCTTCAAGTTGTGCCGATGCCATTCCATCGCCAAGAATAATCTAAACAATATTTGACATAATGTATAATTTTAGTATATTAATTATTTCATAATTATTATTAAACCTTATGGATTTTATTTTGTCCATCATCTACATAAATTTCTCTAGGTACTTCTATACGAGAGTGACGAGTAACTGATGCACCGATCCCCATTTGTTTTACTTAAATTTTATTAGGAAAGTCAAAAAATAACAAGTTTCGTATCCTGCATAAAGTCGAAATACGCCACTAGGATTTTTAAATAAAATCCGTTAGGTCAAAAATCAAATTAATATTAATAAATTTAAATAAGTTATATTTAAAATAAATATGATTTAATTATTTTAATACATTATAGGTTTTTAGTATTTAAATTTCGTAACTAAAGCTAATTTTGAAATATACTACTAGGATTTAACATAAAAACTGTAAAATAAAAATCATGAATGAATGAATGAATGATTTAAAAAAAAAAACTGAATTAATTTTAATCAATTTGAATAAATTACAATTAAAAATATTATTGAAATACTTTTTATGCTATATTTCAATACTACAGAAATTTAAAATAAATAACAGCTTGTTATGCAACAAATCAACACTGAATCATCAAAATTACATCACTTTTACACCAATTCTTCAAAATTTGATAAAACGAAATAATCTCCAAGAACAGTGACCTTATCATTACATAATCTAGTTACTACCGACTGGTATTCATGTCACAGCAATGAATTTATTCGCTACCTATCCAGATAAGTATGTCCTTGGAGAATTTCCTTTACAAACCACGTGACATGTGACGTCAAATGGAATTCCCATCTATGCGAAAGGAAATATCGCGCACTATTCGCAGTAAAAAGTTACATGTTGATATTGTCTACGTAAATTTGGTATTATTTCTTATTTTACTATAAAATAGATTGTAGAGGGTGCAATGGAAGTCATTTATGAATTGTAAAGTGATGTGGACTCCGCCATTTGGGTCATCATTTGGAAATCAGAAAAACATTGCAGGTGAGTTTCATTTTTGACTGTTTACTTCTTGTTTATTGATTTTATTTAAATTTTTAAAACTTATTTGTTTTGATAGGAAATGTTAATGAAAATACAGGTGGACAAGCAAGTTATTCAGGATCGCAGCAAACTTACTCAGTAAATCAGTTAACTTATACAGATCAATGGCAAACACCAAACGAAGAGCAAGATCTGGATTATTATCTTACTCCTGATGAAGATGGAGATTTGTAAGTCGAAAATATGTACAATCTATACTTTAATTTAGTAATGATAGAGTTAGTTTTAATTTAAAATGGGTATATTTAGTTAATTTTTGGTTCAGCTTAGACTAGATTTTAAAAATTCAAATTTTTAAAAATTTTAAAAATGACCGTTGTTTATTTCCTACAGCTGACAACCGTTATATAAGGGATCATCCATAAATTATGTCATGCCTTACAAGTAAGGGGTTGGATTTTAAAATGGTCATATACAAAAAATTCCAAATTTACACACCCCACTTGTCATAGTTTTAAATCTAATTCATCATGTTGGGTGCAGGGCTCTGATTGTACCGGAGCAAACCTGAACACCATTCCGGTTTGTGAAATTTTCAAAAATATTGTTCCGGTTCCTGAAAAAATTTTTTGGCAATAATTTTTACGTTTTGTCATTATATTTTTTTTTTAGTTCACAAAAATTTCTAATTTCCGTTCCGGTCCGTGAAATTTTCCATTCCAAGCCCTGGTTGGGTTATATGAATAAGATCTTGAGACAGAATAGGTGTGGTTTTCTATTGTATGAAAGTATGAATGGGATCTGGGATGGTAAATATGTTGTGGGTTTAACTTCCGGTTTAGGATAATTAATAATATGGGTGATACAGTAGTATAGAGTAGTTTGGGTTTTTTCTGTGTAGGTTGAAGTATGTGATTAATTTATGAAATGTTACGAAATTAATTTTTACACTTTTAATTTTGTTATGTAACTAAAATACTGACAATTAATGGAATTAATCAGTAACGATTAATCATTTAATTATTTAATGTAAATTTTATTTTTTCTATATTTTATTTTTTCTATAGACCACTTCACATTGCTATAGTAAAAGAAGATCTCAATTCTGTGCATTCTATCATACAACAGATGGTCCAACGTGGACATTGTATAAATCTATTTAATAATTTAAGACAGGTAAGAATTTTATTTTAATTAAAATTACTATGATTATTTTTTAATTTCTTAAATTTCTGAAAACTGATTTTATTTTGTTTCAAATTAATTTCAGTCACCGCTTCATCTAGCAGTTAGTATAAATAATACAATAATAGCTCGAATGTTATTGCACAATGGTGCAAATATTTCATCTGTTGACCGGCAGGGAGACTCAGCTCTTCATTTAGCTGTTAAATGTGGTGCTAAGGAATGTCTTGCACAAATGCTTGAATACTCACAAGCAGAAAAAGTCATCAGCTCTCTAAATTATGATGGTAAGTTTTATGTTCAATAATAACAAAAGCTGTTGTGTGAGAAAATCTGATACCAGTGGTATCAGATTTTCTCACTAGAGTAATGGGGGAAGTGTTTACGGAAGTAAAAACAAGGTAACTGTTTACGGAAGTAAAAATAAGGGAACTGTTGAAAAATTATATTAAAATTAAACCAGTGCTTGAAATTGAAAATTTCATAAACAGAAACGCCATTTTCAAATTATTATGTGCTCAAAAATTTTTTGTATGAACCAGAAAAATATTTTGAATAATTTCAGAAACTGGAACATAGCTCTGGTGTGCTCAGTACATTCTGAGCCCTGATTTGAATACAATAGATAGCATTATTCATATTCAGAATTTTGTTTTGTTATGTTCTGATAATGATATCTATAAAATTGTGAAAGCCAAAAAGAAAGGAATATATTTGAATAGGAAAAGGGTTTAGATCTATCCAATGGAGTAATAGAAAATTAGAGGAAAACAAATAAAAATATGATTAAAGATCATACACTAACTATGACCGGCATAAGTAATTTTGATGTTCAAAAGTGCTCTCATTGAATAATCTAAATTTTGGCTGCAAAAATACTCGTCGAAATGAAAAGCCGTTGTTGCGACGAGAAATTCTCGGGAAAAAGTAATAAAAAAAATGTTGATGTTGCCAAGATTGTTGATGAGTTTTATTTTTAAAAACTTGTCATTTATAATGCATTGTAGCAAATGTTTATACAGTGCCTAGTAAATTTGTTATGAAAAGTCAGAATATTGAGAACGCGGTCATAAATTTTTAGCACATTTCCATCTTTTTTTCCTTCCAAAAACAGTTTTTTTACTTTCTTATTAAAATATATATAGCTTCATACAATACATGTAAATTATTTATTTCATTATGGCAACTTTCACTTCATTAAAATTTTCATGGCATTTGCTGATTGATCAGCCAAAATAACATTAGTTTTTACAATCTGGATAATCAAGGTTCTATGGTAATTGAAAAACACTGAAAACTGCTCAGAGCTGCCATCTAGTGATGTTAAAATGAATCTTAATTTACAAATCCATAAATTGGATTAAATATTTCTTATTATGCTTAAATTCCTAATTTAATTCTATTTTTTATTTCATTTCAGGTTATGCACCCCTTCATTTGGCTGTTTTAAAAAATGATGAAGCTATTATTAAATCACTTGTCAGCAGAAATGCAGATGTGGACATTGTAGTAAGTTTACACGTGAAAAAAAAAAAAATTAATTGTTTCATGTACATGACATTAATAACTATTTTCTTTTAGGATGGTAAAAGTGGAAGAACTCCATTATTTCTTGCTGTTGAAAACAATCTTATACGTATGGTCGAACTGCTGGTCAGTTTAGGAGCAAGTGTCAATCTAGCCAATTTTTCCAGTGTTACTCCATTAATAGCAGCAACTGATCGAGGCAACAAAGTCATAACCAGTATTCTCATATCACGTGGTGCAATGATCTCATCCAAATATGACTTTTAACTTCAGTATTTCAAGATAGAAGAACATCATGATTCTGTGATTTCAATCTTGCCGAAAAATCATAACCCAACGAAAATACAAAATTTTATGTGCAATGTATGCCAATAAGTGCCATTGGATTTCCATATTGCAGTGATTCTAAACCTGTCAAAGTCGCAAAGAGGATCTTTTTTTGCCATGATCTATACACTTAATTCTGTTTTTACACGACAGATACATTCCCGAAGATTACGTGTAAAAAAAATACATTGTATCTATGGAAAAATAGAAGGTTTAAGTGGATTTAAAAACGAATATTTCAGTTATAATTAACCCCTTTTATACTGATCAGCCGTAAAATGTCTCCGAGACATTTTGGTTACATTTGGTTACATTGGTCGATCTTGTTAAATCAAAATAAGTGGTGTAAAAAAAGAATTAATTTTTTTTAAATTCGTGTTAAATCAAAATCGTGTATAAAAAGTTTGTGTAAAAAAAGTTCCTGTAAAAACAGAACTGAGTGTACTTACAATGGATCGAACCTCAAATATTTAAAGGGGTAGCAATACAAATTGATGTGCAAAAAAAAAGGTGGAGAAACACTGCCATAGTGAAAATTCATAGTAAAAAAGACCATTATGATGTCGATTTTAGAAATTGTTTTCAATTGAGGCTGTGCTTGGAATACTTTTCATACAAATAAATTATCATCAACAATTTTTGACAAAAGCTAATTTTATTCTTGTAAAAAAAAATAATTTTTAATAGCATTAATATATAACAAACATTTTATAAATTCTATACGAATTTACTTATCCACAAATCATGCTGGATTGTATCCATTTCCATGATTCATTTCATTATGTAATAAATAATTTATAATTCGTATGAATTTATCTTTCTCTGTTTTCTCCAAACGAAGTCAACAATAACTTAACCTCACCCACCACCAGAATTAAAGTTGGATCTTGAAGGTCGATAAGAAGGTCCACAATAGTCTCTGGTCAATGGACTTACTTCTGTAAATTAAAAAAAATAACACTTTTCAGAATGGTTACTAAGAAAACGGTGTATTTTAAATACAATTGAAAAAGTAAGTAAAAAGAAAGAAAACCATCAGGTTTAGTTAAAAATATTTAATATATTTGTAAATATTTTCATTTTATATTGCCATCTCTTTGATTAAAGGTTAACTACATGGTCAGGAAATTGACAGATAACAGCTCTTATTGCCACCACAAACAGAAGTTGATTAACCAGCAAATCGAGGCGTTTTTTCAGGTATTATACTCATAATTCCAAAATGGAATTATCAGGCTATTACAAAATTCGGGAGAGCCTAAAATGCGGAAACAAGGGAAAAGTCGGAAGTCGCTGATTTGTCGGAATTTTCCGACTTTTCCCTT
>JAQFZN010000732.1:0-23850 GCA_034687075.1 Geophilus carpophagus
TAGGATAACATGGGAAGACGTTAGCGCCATCTATTGTATTTTTTGGGCGCTAACTAGGTGTTACAATCACTCTTAAAACTAGACATCTGCTAATTTTTAGTTAATAGTATGTATATTCAAGAAAATGCATATTTTTTTATAGTTTTTATTTATTAATGAAAAGAAAGGGAATGAACACATAAAAATAAATAAATTTTGTGAACTTATATTTTTCTGAAGAACAAATTTGCTAAGTATATTTAGTGAATGGTGAATAAAATTCTTGGCAGGATTTCTTAATATTTACTTTAGTAATTAACATTTCTTTAAGAACTACAACTTGCATCGTCAGATTTTTTTTGGATTTATTGCACTTTTTTTAATATAATTGCCGTGGATTGCTTTCTTTCTGAAAACAGGACATTTCAGCATCCCGAAGCTGTGTTTGGGGACAATAGGACAGATTATTTAAATTTATGTGTTAATATGTTATTTTAAAATTAATTTTGGCTTCATTCACATGTGGCAACTCCTATTAATTCAAGGTTTAAAGCCTTTTTGATGTTCTCTCTAAGATCATCATCAGAACAGTCTGAACATGATCTTAGAGAACATCTAATCTAAAATTCATTTTTCAGATAAATTCATTTCCATTTTATTTTACAAGTCCCCAATAATACCATTAGGCAGCTGCATAAACATTAATTTCCCCCTTATTTCTTCCTCTGTTACAAGTTTATTTACATGGTTCTTCAAGCTATCTCCCACCCTACCACTTGACCAATCTAGAGCTACATTTTCTCACTTTTAAATGGGTTTATTAGCACAACCTTGTGTGGGGGGATCTCCACCTTTAGAGTTATAAAGGTGATAAGCCCTTGTTGTCCCTCATTTATGCTGTCCTCGGCACTTGCAACAATTACAGCCTTATGTATAATTTTTAGCAATGTGACCACAGGTCTGATAGGGGTTACTTACTAGGGTTACTAGCAAGAGTTAGAAGCTATCAGATGACAATCTATCAGAGGTACTTCTCTGAGTGGTTGCCATCTTGGAAGCAACACTTGTTTTACAGGACCAGAGTTCTGCTGACTTCTGAACTGATAGGTCATCTAGGAGACTTCCCCGAGATCCAGAATGACCCATTACAGGATAAGGACTCTTGCCTCTCTGGGAGTCATCCCTGAGAGCACTTGAGATGGGCTGACCCTCGCAGCTTATGTGAGGTTAGGCTTAAGTAAGACCAACCGAGTTATCTGGCTCAGTTGAGTATTTTTGGTGCGACACTGCCATGACAGCAACATGCTTTGAAGCTGGTACGAGCTATAGGAAAAAGGTGTTAGAACTATTTCTTTGTCGTTTTACCCACTTTAGTTCTGCAAGCATCCACCTTTTTATTTTTATTTATATCATTGTATATTTATTTATATATTTATTTATATCATTTATATCATTATATCTGTATATTTGAGTTTCACAATTTAGTTTTTAAATATTAACAATTATGAAATATTGCACTGGTTTATATTGTGTCTTATAAATATCTATTAGCTGTTATTATATTTTATTATTATATTTGATTTATGTATTATTTTTACAGCCTAGTACTTTATCACTCAGTGCAATATCTTACCACCTGCACATGAGATCTCATCTTGATGATGGGATCTCAAAATGTATATAAGAGCATGTTTCTATTTTAATCTCTTACTTGTTTCTGCAACTTCATTATAAAATAACTTATTATGTGCCACTCTATTCCAAGATAAAATTAAAGTTTGATTTTATTTTTAAAATCAGTTAGCTTCATTTATTTTCCCAAGCCTTTACAAAGGGCTGCAATCTAATAAGCTGAAAACCTATTGGTCAAGTGAGAGGTGGTCATATTTGGGAGCCTGTCCTTGGAATTTTGAATCTGTCGAAATTAATTTTTTTCCCATTTCATATTCCTATAAGCCACCAAGACCAAAGGGCTTTGTACTTTGATTTGAAAGCCCTAAAGTCAAAACCACCCTTGCAATTAACTCTGCTTATAATTACTTAGCACCTGGCTAATTTAATAGTGTGAGTTAAATTGGGCATGCAAATCAATAATGAAAAGCCATGGATAGTCTGCTACACTGATCCGGTTTAATATTATAACAAGCATGATCCTGCAGTCTCTGACATGTACAGGAATGAAGTATACCTGCAGTATGCATTAGTTCGATTTAACCATAGCATAATATAGGCCAGCAGTAAGAAAAACTTGATTGAAAGGGTTTCTGACAGCACTACTGATGGCAAGCAAAGCGCTGGGCAAAGTAGGGCAATTATCAAGAAATTCTCTGAAAGGATTGAATCTCTTATGACCCTCATACCTCTCACTTGTGGCTAGGAACCACCAGGGTTGGGATAAATAAAAAAAAATAAGTACCTAGCCCAGTTGAACTCCAACCTTAAAAATGTCAGTAATTAGACTTAATCACTAAAAGACCTGACAGGAAAGAGGAAAAATGAGTTTTAAAATCCATCACTGATCTTTTCTAAGCATTCTTAGGCCTAGCCAAAACAAAAAAACTAAATTAAACTAAGGCACAACAGGGCCTAAACACTAGCTTAGGTGGTCCCTAATACTTAGTAGGCTTTATTCTAAGTATGGAAATTTCGAAAATTGTCTAGATGTATAAATAAAGAGAGAAGAAAGAAAGACATCTGCACACTGTGCAAAGACATGTAGGTAGGCCTGATTGGGCCATCACAACATATTAATATGGTAGCTTATAACAGCAACCAGAAATTTTTATCACAAAATTATGCCTTCTTGCTATCATAAGCCCAAAATAACAAATTCTATTTCTACAAATGGTATATAGGTCAACTTTACACTTGGAAGTTATTTCCAATCAAATATTGTTAGAATGGCAAACACAATTGTAACGTGTTGCAGTGAAGCCAATCACTGCATATGGCATTTATGTCATATGGACGTCATATGGCATGCATATACCTGTATATAAACAGTGTATTTTTTTTCTTAATAAAACCGAATCGCACGACAAAGCAAAATATTTTGTTACATTCATGGACGATTTTTCAAGATATACAAAAATATACTTTATGATTCGAAAAAACGAAGTACTGGACAAATTCAAAATCTTCAAATCAGAAAGCGAAAACCTAACAGGAAAAACAATAAAAACAATTCAATCCGGTAATGGGAAAGATTACGTTAATAATGATTTTTAAAAATACCTAAAAGAGAACAGGATATTACACTGACTCACCACCAAATACACGCCACAACAAAACGGCATAGCCAAAAGAAAAAAACTACTTTAGTGGAAATGGCCAGGTGCAGCCTGATACAATCTGCCCTACCATCAATTTTTTGTGCAGAAGCAATCTCAACTGCTTGCTACATTTGAAACAGGTGCCTGTCCAAACCCACCAAAGATGAAATATCCTGAAAAATTTGAACCGGACAGAAAACAACTGAAAGCTACCTGAAAACTTTCGGAACTAAAGCTTTTGTTTTCGATAAAACCCTGTGCAAGGGGAAGTTCCAACCCAGGTCAAAACAATGCATACTACTTGGATACAAAGAAAACACCAAGGCATACTGACTGTGGTCAATAGATAAAAAAAGAATCATTAAAAGCAGAGACATAACATTTTTTGAAGAACATGAAAACAATGAAACTAGGACTGAGGAAACAATTGACCACCCTTTTCCACTCACATATAATAAAATCGATAATACAAGTGCAAGAAACAAAATCAAAAATGGAAATGAAGAAATCGAAAATACAAATAAGAAAACCAGAATTGAAATTGAAAATGGAAATGAAGAAATTGAAATTGAAGATGAAAACAAGGAAAGCAAAATTAGAAATACAGATGAAGAAATTGAAATTAAAGATGAAAACAAGGAAAACAAAATTTGAAATACAAATGAAGAAATCAAAATTGAAAATACAGATGTAGAAATGGAAACGAAAACAGAAAATACACAAGTGAAGGAATTGAAATCGCAAATGACCAGGAAATCAAAATAAATAAACGACTACCTGATTGTCTGAAAATTTTGAGAAATGGATAACCAGGGAAACCACGCAAACTGTACAATACAACAAATTAAACAATCGCATGATTTGCAAACGTAAACGACCCAAAAACCGCCAAAGAAGCATGAAACTCCAAAAATGTTTATGAATGGAAAAAAGCCATGAAAAAGAAACTGGATGCAATCAACAGAAACAAAACATAGGAAATAGTGTAAAGACTCTAAAATTGAAAAACTGTCTGTTCACAATGGGGAGAAATAGTATGCAGGAAAACCCAACTTGTAGCAAGGTGCTATTTGCAAAAATATGGGACAGACTATGAAGAAACTTATTACATCAATTTTCTATGGGAATACACAAATAATGATAAGCACTTTGTGAGTAAGCGAATTGTAAGAAATATTGAATGGCAAGTAATTATAATTGAATATATTATTCAACCAGTGAATGTCCTTCATTATGAATAGAATTGAAATAAATTCTGCTTCCATCAAGCTGAGTGCCACAATTGATTGCTTCTTGCAATTCCAGGCAATGAGATCACCTCTTAAATAAATAATATAACTATTGAAACTCTTTTGGTAAACTTGATCATTATCTCAATTTACATCAGTAATCTCATATAAATTTGTGTTCTTACACAGACCTGAATTTGTAGCGTAAAATGCTGTATTTATGACTTACTGCAGGGGTGTCAAACTCGCGGCTCATGTTTTTGCAGCTCAGCCAATAATAACAAACCACCAATAGCAGCAAATATTTAACATTACAAATGTTAAAGACTGTTAAATAGCCTATAAGAAAATAATAACTACCACATTAAAAGTTGTGTACTTCCTAGCATTTATATAAAAATTGAAGTTTTTTTTTTTGCGGCCCACATAAACTTTGACCTTGTTTATTTGGCCCGTGTTAGCATTTGAGTTTGACAGGCCTGACTTACTGCAATACTTGCAGCAAGCATCTCACATGCACTTGAGTAAAGCATGATGAAACCTGATTGGTGGATCCATGTCCTGTGACAGCTTTAGGACTTGTGTCCAAATGGCCATCACATTTCCCCCTCTTTGAAAAGGTGAGTAACAAGAGAAAAACATGGATCGTGAAACAGAAAACTCCATTCCAAACTATAAATAGGCAAATTAATAATTGGGATAAAAACAAAGTTTTTACTCAGGCACAATCATATCTTTGGAACACTTAGCTCCAAGACTCGATAGCGCCAAAACTTGTGCAGTCACAAACAATGACAAACCATTGAAAACCAAGAAGATTCTAGAAAATACAAAACGTCATGTAACAGATGACTTGAAAAAAAAATTTAAAAATGATGTATTCATGAAATAAGTGATATAATAGTGATGAATATAAAAAACAAAAAGAAAAAATTAAAAATGACATGATTGTATGACAAGTCACAACTTGCGATTACATTGTTTTGTAATTAAGATATAAAAAAATGTTGCATAAGAAAACAAAATGATAAAAAAAAGTGAGAACGGTTTGTGGATGACAATCCCTTCCAATACTTCAACACGTTGTTATCCACCTGTCTCTCTGTCACGTCAAATTTTGTTTCAGTTGGCATTTCTTCCAACTTGGCACAGTGCTGTTGGAATTTGGCATTGGGTTCTACGTTTTTAATCATCCAGTAGAATGTGGCGAGTTTATTATTGTTTTTGTCCGATTCCCTCCCAAGATGAACTTTAACAAATGTAAGTGCATGAGTTTCAGCAGACAACTCAATTGTTGGAGCTTCTTCAATCCAAGCAGCCGGTTGCTCTTTCATTGGAAGGACCCATTCGGTTATTCCAAACGTTGGAGCCAAAAGTTAGCACTGTCCAAGCAGACAGTGTCGTCTTTTGACGGGTGCATTGACAAAACTGTGCAAAGAGCCTCATCCTCCACATGTGCCAGCAGAGAGAACCTTTCTTTTAACTGCTGGAGTTCCTGGTGCACAAAGCGTTGAACCAGTTTTGCCTGTTGCTGGACGGAATATCTGTATTTTTTTTGTGGAGTATCAAATTCTGTAAATTGCGCAACTTGCGCAGGGATTTTCTACACTGTGCATAGCCCTTTGAGTATGAGCAGAAATCCAAAGGTGCCAAGTTGAAAAGATGAGCAGAATAGTTTCATCTGAATTCAATGAGTGTCATATTGATTCTTTCTTTGTCAAGGTTTTTTAGGGTTGGCCTGGTGGTGCAACCACTGACTAGTGTGGTTTTGCTCAGCCAATGCCTGGTGCCAGTGTTGGTGCAAATCTCATTACCCTGGTAGGTTTGACAAAGTCATTGTCCATAATCCTATTGGGGTTTTCATATCTGGGCATGAGCATATCATTCCATGCTTTGTTGAAAGAGTCAGCTGCTTCTTTGTTAATCTCCATCTTTTTGGAGTGATGTACCGGCATTGGTAGATTCGTTGATACAGGTTGTGAAACTGGGGCAACTACTTGCGTCACAACCGGTATTGCTGCCTGTTAAGATAGTACAAGGACCTGTTGAGGTGGTGCAGGGGCCTGTTGAGGTAGGATAATCATCATCTTTATATTGGCTAGTGCCACTAGCTCACTATTTTGTTGCTGATGGCTCCACTTCCATTGACAACACATCACTTCCTGTGCTTGTTGCTGAGCATGCATTTTGGTCAAGTTTGGATTTGTTTTCTGAACTTTCTTGTTAGGTTACGTATGAAATTTTCTAATTTTTGTAAGCATCTCATGAACTGCTGTATTTTGTTTAAAAACTTATGCTGTTTTTGCTCATCAGGTGGCACCCCTGGTATAATCTTTTCTTTCTCCAGTTTTTGTATGTACTTAAGACAAGTAAAAAGGTATATTTTTGTTTTTCATCTATGTTTCTTCAAAGCTTCTACAGAGAGAAAAGCCAACAATAGGTTATGAGCCATAAAATGGATATGACCTTGAAATAAAGTTTCCAAATAAATAATTCCACATGCAAAAATATGTTAGCAATATGAAATATTAAGTTTTATCCTTATCCAGATACCTAATCATTGGTATTTCAACTGCAGAATTGTATAAGACTTTCCAATTGATTTGTTACTTGCCAGAAGAATATCAATCAATTGTACAGGTTATTTATCGTTGGGACGAAAATGAATTTATATTAAATAACGTTGAAGCAGAGTTGATTTGCGAAGAAGGTCGTTTGCAGCAATTGAAACAAGATGCCAATTCTGGAGTTGTATCTGATGCACTATTAGCTGGTGTAAGACCAAGGAAATTTGTAAACAGGCCACAAATAAACCGATTATCAAGTAATAAAACTGATAGTGATCGTAATGCTAATATGACTGCCATTAGGCCTACCTGGCATATTTGGGTATGTCAGACAAGGTTTAGGGCAGGCACTAATAAATAAGGACTCTGATTTTTGGAAAATTCAGTAAATTGGTTGATTTTATAGATTTTGGTTTTATTACTGAGTTTGCCCTGCATAATGAGGTTCATCAATGTGCAGCAACGTCATTAAATGAGTGGGTGTACAACACAGCAGCCACCACACATTTTTGTCATAATAAAACACAATTTATCAATTTCCATCCCATCAATAATGATGTTATAAAACAAGCAGACAAGTCTAGATATTGAGGGCGTAGATGATATAGAATTATCATGTAATGTTAATCAAAGAACTTATAGTGAAGCTGTCTCAGATGTATTATACACCTAATTCTGTTTTTACACGGTAGATACGTTCCAGGCGAAACCGTGTAAAAAAAAACCGTGTAAAAAAAGACATAAAGATTACAGTTAATACAAATAATTTTCTTTAAAATTTTAATCACATAGCTTTTTTTTAATCGTGCTAAATCGAATAAAACCGTGTAAAAACGGAAAAAAAAAATTTTCTAGACCGTGTTAAATCAAAACCGTGTAAAAAAAGACCGTGTAAAAACAGAATTGGGTGTATTCACTTGCATTCAGAAGAAATTTAATTTCCGGTACAAAGATTCTTAAAAGTGGTTGCCATGCATTAATTACGGATAATAGTAAAACAATATTTTCAAAGAATTGGAAAAAGAAGTTCATGAAAGCATATCTTAAAGAGGATTTGTTATTTGTGAATACAATGAACCATATTAAATGTATACCAAAAAGAACAAGTTTGAATTCACTTCTTTGACAGTCAGATATAGAAGTGATAGCCATAACTCAAATAACTGATATTAACTTATGGCATGGTCGATATTGCCACATTAAGAAGATATAGTGCATACAGAGCAAAGAATAAGGCAGCTAAGAGTTTATCATTTTTTAAAGATGAAATGCCTAGATGTCAAACGTGCATCAAAACAAAACTACGTGCTAGATCATATAGGTCAATACCGAGTATTCAATCAAAGTATCTGCTGCAATTACTGCATATGTATGGTGTACGTGCAAAACAGAATTGTTAGAAGAGATTCAGATAAAATGCCTATACAGTTATGTAATGGACATATACCATCAGTAGCTCACTTATGTGTCTTTGGATGTAAATGCTATGTTTGTGTACCAGCCCAAATCTGTACAAAATTGGACGATTGAGCAAAGGAAGGCATTATGTCAGGGTACTCACAAGTCACACGTGGTTATCAAATTTACATACCAGAAAAATCTCAAGTTGTTGAGTCTATCAACGTTGAATTTTTTAAAGAAGATTGCACAATGGAAGATGTCCTGGACCCTCAATTGACAACAGTCAACATACCAGAATAAATGTCTTCACCAATCGACATATTTGAAGAAAATACATACACTTATCCTCAAATTCATAAAGATTCAACTATAGTTGCAGTCAAACCAAAACCACAACTTACAAAATCATTGCCTGAAGTACTACCTTCACCATCAAAAGTGCATGACCCACCCATAAATGGGAATACTTATTGGATTCAAACCCGTGTATATCAACCAGAGAAAGAAGTTTTGGATTGTTATTATCAGCCACAGGAGGCTGATAAACCTAAATTCAGATCAATTCCTGAAATCGAACGTCACTGTCAAGATAAAAATATTTATTTTTCTAAAGAATATATTATAAAAGTGGAGACACTAAAAGAAAGTGCAATGTCCACTCGTCATTTGTTAAAAAAAAGTAAACAATGTTGAGTATATAACTCCTACTTACAAAGAAGCAATTAATTTCAAACAAAGTAAAGAATGGAATAAGGCTATGCAAAAAGAAATTGATGTAATGCACAAACAAAATGTGTGGAAATTGTCTGAGAAGCCTAAAGATGCTAAAGTGGTTGGTTGTAAATGGGTCTACGTAATAAAGAAGAACCAACAGGGTGAACCAATACGTTTTAAGGCTCGTTTAGTAGCCCAAAGGCATACACAAGTTTACGGCAATTTGTATAAAGTGGTATTTTTACAAGTAGTAAATTTTTCTATTATATGTTTATTATTTGTTTTTTTAGTTGGAATATTATAATGGCATCATATCCAACCAGATATAAAAAGTGCTTTTTTATATGGAACATTGAATGATGAAGTTTATATGCATCAGCCAAAAGGTTTATTCAACCTGGTACAGAAAACGGATTACACCAATTAGGAAGAGAATGGTTTACTGAATTGGAAGAGTCTTTGAAGAAAATGGGATTTATTCAATTACAATGGTGCAATTGTGTTTTCAATTATTATAATAAAAGATTTGCCCTCGAAAACCTTGTCTCCTGGTTTGTAAGTTGACCTAATTGTTTTTGGATTTATAAAGTAAGGTTGGCCCCACACTTTACCCACCACCTTGCCCTTAGTTAAAATGTCCATGCTGATTGGCACCATAATGGTCCGTCTACCTTTTGTGCATTTGGGACTGACTAGCCTTCTTTTTTTGCACCACACCTGCATATTTGAATGAGGTAAAAGTCCTTGTCTTTGATGATTGCGACGAAAATATGTGTTAGTGTTTGGGTTTTGTTGCTGTATAGTAGTATGTTGGGAGTGGACATTTCTCTTCCACAGCTTCCCAAGCACCGGAAGTTCTGTCGTACTTCTAATGGAACTGTTGAGCT
This sequence comes from Geophilus carpophagus, assembly GCA_034687075.1. Lineage (NCBI taxonomy): Eukaryota > Metazoa > Arthropoda > Chilopoda > Geophilomorpha > Geophilidae > Geophilus > Geophilus carpophagus. The sequence continues at coordinate 10,050 of JAQFZN010000732.1, forward strand.
TGTTGTGGCACAGCTTGTATCAGTACAGAAGACTGTACTGGTTTTGTAACTGCCTTAGACATTGATATTAATGCCAATGCCATAGGGATTGCAAAGCAGCACTGCTCTGCTGAGTTGCTGGTGGCTTATGGCTTGACTCGGCTGTTGACAAGTGTTGTAGCAAAGGATAAGTCTGCTGCTTGGCTGCTTGTTGTTGGCATTTGACCTGTGTTGGGCTTATTGCTTGTTCAACAGTAGATTGTTTGGGTGCCAACCTTCTCCTATGCAATTTGGGCACATTCACGTAATTCTATTGACAGTGATGTTACTTGCTTTGAAGCAGAGCGAGCATTGCAGGAAAATCTGAAATTAAAATATATAAAAAAATTATTAAAGAGATCTTTTAAAAACAAATCAATTTTTTTGTTCTATTTGAAGGTAGAGAGCGTTGTAATTATGGTTACCACCATTGTTTTTATTGTGAGAAAGAATCATCGTGAAATTTGACATGGAAGTGATGAAAGCATCTTTTGTCTTATTTCAAAATAAATAAATTGTAAGTTGCTGGTTTTAATTCATGTCAGGAATAAGGATCACGAGTGCAACATGTAAAATCATTTGTATCCAACAAAATTAATTTTCATTGGTAATTTTAAATTTATGCAATCAGTGTATAAGAAAAAAAAATATTTTTCCTTGCATGCCTTGTCGATAATAATGTCTAATTTAACTTGTGTTGCCGAAGCAATGCACGTAAAGATTAAAATTTTTGGTAATATTTGCTAATTAAAATATTAGTAATAGGAATTGTAATCTTGAATCTGTTGTATAATTTATCTTCCTATTAATTCAGAGATTTCCAAATTTAAAAAAAAATAAGGCATTGTTGGTCATTTTCATTTATAAGTTATTACTCTCGGTTTGCAAATTTTCAAAATTTATCATTTAATTAAAAGTTTACTTATTTAAAAATGTTATGTCAGGAAGTTATTTAGCTAACTAGGATAATTGTATACTGTATAAAAAATATACTTACAGTTGACATTTTCGAGATTTTTTTTGGAAAAGTTGAGAAGGATTGAGATGCTGGTCTTAATCACGTGTTTGCTTTGATGGGTGTCAATACAGAACTGTCCTATTTCGCATAAAAAGTAGTGACCCCAAGAGGTAGTTTTTTATATAGTTCTGGAATTTCAAGATTAATTATGTTTCATTGATGTGTTAATTGTATTGGAGGTAACATTTAATGACGTCATCCCACAAATACGCATAATTCTTTTTGACTTTTGGAGAGACCAAATGGTATACGCATGAATTCAAAAGTACCAAATGGCGTGTTAATTGCTGTTTGGTGTTTTTCTTTTGGATTTAGGCAAACTTGATAGTAGTCTTTTGACAAATAAATTATGGAAATAAATTTTTTTCCACCTAAACAGGCTAGAATTATCAAAATATTGTGTGCAATTATATATCTGCACATTTCTAGTTTTGTGCTGTTCCTTGGCAGCTGCTGTACTGTGTCTGTTTCCAAGTGTTGTCAAAGGGTGGCAGTACTTGTATTTTTCTTTAAAGGGAAGAGAGATTTTTTTCTCACTTCTTCCTTGTGTTTGGTCTAAGTAGGACCTGTATTTTATTTGTGGTTTTGTTTTTGTTTTTCCTTTTGATTTCTACTTACTTTGTGTCTAAATGATAGAATAGGTTCACATTGGGCATTGTGTATTTGTCTTGTCAGTAATTTTATTTAACTAACAAAACTCAATGCAATGACAATGAGAACCATCTTTTTTGGATACAATAATGGATGGGTCATTGTATTTGCTTTGACTTTTGCAGATTCAACCTGCTTTGTACAATGCTTGACACATCATAAAAAGCAAAGTTGCTTTTGCAAGATTCATGGGTCAATCCTTGCATTGAACAGAAGGGTTATCTTTTATTGGAATTGAATGTAGCACATCCTTGCTACATTCTGGATTTTTATCATATACGTTCATAAGAAACAAAATACTGTTTCTTATCTTGTCTTATTTGCATTTTGGAATTGCACAATGTGCAAAGAATATTTTTCACAGGTCATCACCTTTTGTGGTTTCTTCTTTTTTAAATTTTGCTTTAGCAACTATCTCATCAAATGAGTTGGTTATTATTTGCGCTATGACAAAGTAGGTTGTTGAATCAGCAAAAGGATAAGTCGTCTGGAAAATTCAGACGATACCAATCATGTAAATTTTGCCTCATAAAAATCTTAATTTGTTTAATCCAAAGAGAAGGCAGAAAAATAAATGACACTTTACATGGCAGTATCAAGAACTCAAGAACTTGGCAACTGGTGCACCATTCTGTTTTTACTATTCCTTCATCTGTGCCTGTTTATTTTGCAATGGCCTTGTGTGTCTGTAGATGCCAAGATGCTTAGCCATTGCAATGCTAATGAACGGCTGTGTCCATTAGAGTCAAATTTTTTTCGATTGTTTACTTGTACATGAATGTATGGAATTTACATGGTTCTAGATTTGTTAAGACTCTCCATCTTTCTCATTAAATGGACCTGTTTGAGGTGAGCATTCGGATAACCACTTTCTTTGTTTTCTCTGAAATTCCATGGAAGAAAGCAACAAGTATTTCAGATCCTGAAGGTGCTGACTGAAGACATTTAAACAACGTCTTGTTTGTTCGACAAACTTCATTGGAAGTTTGTCCCCTCCTTGAGTAATTTTCCTTTGAGCCCTTTTTGCTTCCTCTACTTGCATTACATACTGTGCTTTAAATTGGGTGGATAAATGTGTCCTCGCACCAGGCATACGCGTCTTCCTTTAAAAGCTTCCAAGGAGGCACCATTGCTATATACTTGATGTCTATCCTAAAACCCCGAGCTGTAGCTATGTCAGCTAAGAATGCTCTTGCATTTGCTTTATTGCTGTTGAACAGCACCATCTTCAATTTTTTCCAATTTAGCAGCGACTCATGGTCAGCTGCTGTGAGATTAGCAATTGAAGACGCTGAGCTCTTTCTACTTGGTGTAGGAATTCCATGGCTCAATATGCAAGGGCTGTTTAACATTGGCAACAGCATTGCCGACGTCAACTGAGATAACATCGGGATGATTGTTTGTTTTCAGGCATAGAGCTGCTGTAAGTAAACAGAAGCATTTGTAATAGCAGAATTGATCTGATCTTGCACTGCTATTTTTGCCTGTTCAGCTGCTTTAGCTGCAGCCTTATCTGCTGCAGCTTTCAAGTTAGCTGCTTGTTGGGCCAGTGCGGCTTGACAAACTCTACGTATTTTGTCAAGTGTTTCTGCTATCTGGTCCCGAATATCAGGGTTGGACTCATCCAACTCAAATATGGAAGCATGCTCAGTTTCCTTGTCGTTAAATAGTTAAATAGTTATCTATACTATGAATAGACAGTAGTTTGTCATCGTTTATTATTTCAGCCAATCAGCTTCGTCGACCAAAGCACCTCCGGTTGTCCAAACATATGACGTATTTGGTCGACAAAGATGATTAGCTGTTTTTTATGTGAATTGGATTGCCGACGAATTCAAAAAGAAATTACTTTTTGTGTGTCTTTGCATTAAAAGTGAAAATACGATTGCATTTTAAACCCTTTTGCCGACGAATTCAAATACAAATAATTTTTTATGCGTCTTTTGCATTAAAAGGGAAATTTGGATTGCATTTTTAAAGGGAATTAGATTAAATTTTTAACTGTTTGACAACAAATTCAATTACGAATTAAACAACTTGATTATATTAAAATTGAATTGAAAGTGGATTGGATTTAGCAAAGAACTGTACGAAAAGAAGAAACTGCAGCCTGTATTAAATTTTTTTCACTTAAAACATTAAAGTTTTACCTTAAAGGGCCCCCCCTAAGGGGGGGAGTTGCTTGTTGGAATTGATTGGAGAATGTTGCACCGTTGTTACCACTAGTGTTGTGCTAAACTGTTGGGGGGTTTACAGTATTTGCACGGTTGAGTGTTCTTGAGTATGTGCGAGAGAACCTATATGACTGCGTTTGCTTCGGATGTAGACCTGCACGCATTGGTTGCATGTAAAAGAATGAACAAGTCAGTGGTGGAAACTAGAGGCTACTTCCTGTTCATTAATCCTTCAGGATGTGGAAATTAATGTAATCCCCTAGACATGTGTCCAAAAAAATCCTGAGACAGAGAAGTGCAATAATTCATGATGTACCAGATTACCACTAGGATGTATGATGTGAAAATAATCCTATGAGTCATTCGTTGACACAAAGAATGAAAAATTGCCTACTTGAATATTTCAAAAAGAACAAAAATTAGAAATTCCAAAAATAGAAACACTTCTTTGAACAAAATATGAATTACATATTTCAAAGAATATTATTCAAAAAAGCTACATAAGTTATCTATCCTGTTGTCAATAAAATAAAAAATGACAAAGGATTTTTTCCGACAAAATATCATTTACACATTCGAAAAAGACCTCGTCATCTCTTTTTCAGCAAACAAACGTTCTTACCATTTTGCCAAATAAAATAGCAAAAAATAAAGGTAAAAAAAGAACTACCTTTAAAAATACACTTTTAGCAGAAGCAAAATTAGCAGAAGCAAAATTTGTGATGGTTGGCCAGAGCTAAAGTGTTGAAAGGGTTTTAAAATAATAAAATCTAATTCTCAAAACATATACAATTTATTTCTACTCACTAATGAAAACACTACTCACTATGATAATATAAAAATGGAACAATGAAATGATTATAAATCTAGAGATGATAATACTGATTAAGCAATTAAGAGATCACACAAATAACATAATAAAAAGAATAAAATATTACAAAATGAGTTAATCTTTAACTACAATTATAAAGAGTAAACTGAGTATATATAATAGGATCATAAGATAATTAAACATTAATTATAGATTATATAATGACTAGATACTTATTAAGAATTACCGTTAAAATAATGGTTCCACTAAATACAAAAGGTTAAATACTAAGAATAGCAAATTAACTGTCTTAGCTAACTACTAATCTTAAGATAATATAAACTAACTAATATAGCAAACAAATTACTAATTAATATACTGATTAATCTAAGGATAATATAACATAAAACAAGTCACAATACAAAATATAAAATATAATAATATAAACGAAATGGAGGTAGTGTTTGGTCTCGCTTGGGAAATGGTCAGGTTTGGTAAAGATGTCGGAAATCGAGATAAAATGTTGTTCTTGTCTAGGGACTGGTTACGATGCTGACTTGTCCGTTTTGTTCCTATATTGTCACAATCAGATAAAATATTATTATTAAATAAATACATAAATTACAATCACAACATAAACTGTACAGAAGAGATACAACATTGAAAAATAATATAGAAAAATAGGAAGGGATAGAAGTAAGTAGTCACAAAACAGGAATAAAGAGATGATCCCATGTTTCCATTTCCACATTACCTATTCTTATTTGTTGATGTCTTAGGTGTAATCATTACTTTGACCAGGGAGAAATTGTAGGCAACTAGTCCAAATTTCCCTTGACATACTAAAGGCCAAATGTTTAATGCCAAACCTGGTTAGAAACCTTGCTCAACAAACAAATAACTTCAGTCTTAATCAATATTTTTGAAGATAGAAAATATCAAAAAAAGGATGTATGTACGGTGGATATGAATCAACGGCTGTTTTTTCAATTAGTGAATTAGCCAAAATTGCATTGAGAACTTGCCAGAACCCATACAGACTACCATCCACAAATGCAAAAATAAAAGATCTTTAAAGATATTATAGTAGAAGTAGAAAAAAAGAATCATTAAATAAGCGACCTGTTTATTTAAATAATGAACTGCCGTGGATTCCTGCATAATTGCAGGAGACACACAGTTCTGACAAAGGGATTTAAACCTAATTCCTTTGAGCTCATATTACAGATTTCCAAAATTTCCCTGATTGCTCTCTCCACTCTCCAAAATCCCAATGACCAATTAATGTCAAAAGTGCCTGGTATGGAGGTAAAACCTTCTAGTGAAAACAGCTATTATTTTAAATATGAGATCATACATTACATGTATGAATAAATCTCAAGCACTGCAAGCATTAAACATCTCATATCCTGTTAACCATCATTCGGCCTCCTAATAGACCTTGATTGTTTGATCTATGTCTTGTGACAGCCTCGGAATGTGTGTTCAAAAGGCCACCACATAATGTAATAAAAATTTCTGGTTGCTGTCATAAGCTACCATATTTGTATGCTGTAGCCCACAAAGGTGTGACCTTAAATAACCCTTCTTATCCACTTAGTAGCTTATCATAATTATTATTACTGTGCCATTATTATTGTTGCTTTTATTCCAATTAATTATTTTTTTGAATAAAATGGCTAGTAACACAGGTTATATTAACATAGACTTGTTATCTTCTGACAACTATTTAATCTGGAAAGTGGATATCCAGTTTTTGGTAGGTAAGAAAAGCTTATTAGGATTTATCTTAGATGATAATGAGCCTGGAGTGGAAGTTCCTCCAGATGATAAAAACAGTGCAGCAGACAAGTTGGAAAACATATGCACTTTCCTTATTAGGCTTATATGTCCAATCAAAATTTTAAAACTTAGTGGCATCATGTGCAACTGCCTGGTATGCATGAGTGGCATTGCAGAATGCATTTAAAACTCTTCAGCAAATGGCATATCATTTTATTACAAAATTAAGAGCAGTGATAATACAAAAGAAGAGTCTAAACAAACAGCCATAACATGTCATAGTATACATATTTCTAAGAATGAAACCTGGTATTTGACACTAATGCTTCAGACCATATTACCTATCTTAGAGATAGATATATTGATTTTAGAGAGTTAGATAAACCTCTAGCAATCACTTTAGGTTAACTAAACTCATTAGTAACAGGTGTAAGTACCATTAAATTAAATTTAAAATTGATATAAAAGACTAAGTTGTGATATTTTTAAATGTGTATTATGCAAAAGATTTTTCAAGAAATCTTATTAGTGTAAGTCATATAGATGAGGCAAAACTACACATTGATATATTTAAGAAAACTCTTACATTGCACATGTAAAGTTTATTTAAAAAGGGCACTGTATAGATTAGTAAATATAATTCAAGCTGATCATGATATTGGATTACTGGATACTTGAAGTTTAAATGTTAATTATAATAAGTTTGTGTAAAAAATCGAGAAGCATAAAAAATTTGCATACTTGCATGTTGCTGGAATTAACAATTTATGAAAAAATAAAGATGTTTTTGGTATTGTCATTAAACATTTTGACCTTGTCTGTGATGTTTGTACAACTGCTAAAGCTTATAGACTCTCTTTTACAGGATTTAATAAAGTGATTACAAGATATCTTTTAGATTTAGTAATATCATAGTATGTAAAAAAAATTTACACCAAAATAAACACTTAAACTAAGTGAAACTAGAGGTAAATAGGTGCAAAAACACCAAAAACAGTGTCAGAATTGTAATCAGAGCAACCTGTGCAGAGTTACCAGGCAAAAACTAAATTGTTTTGTTGAAAAATTAGGTTTTTGCCATTTTAAATGGAAACTATGCATGATATAATAATTTGGACTACAGAATCTAGCTCTGCAGCTTTGATTACATCTATTTTAACAAGTTTTAAAAAATTAATATTTTTGAAAAAAGCTAAGCCTATAGTATGACTTTTCTTTCATTTTGGCCAAAAAATTTACACCAAAAAAACACTTAAACTAGGTGAAACTAGAGGTTAATAGGTGCAAAAACACCAAAAACAGTGTCAGAATTGCAATCAGAACAACCTGTGCAGATTTACATGGCAGATACTAAATTGTTTTGTTGAAAAATTCAGTTTTTGTTATTATCAATAAAAACTATGCTTGATTACTGGACGTTTTCAAAATGTATTAACATAAAACATATATATAGAGAGACAGCAGATATTTAAAACCACAGTTCTGATGATGGAAAAAGATTAAAAAGGCCTTAAACAATGAAGTAATAGGAGTATACACATGTAAATAAAGCCAAAATTGATTTTTAAGAAATAATCCAGTATGTTTCTGAAAACCACAATTAAGTTACAGGCTAAATAGAAACAAAAAAGGGAACAGAGAAACACCAAATGCAAAAATACAAAACTATAATAACTTTCCAAAGAAAAATGAGATTTTCTTCTGTGAAAAAAAACATTTCTGAAAATTCAAAATGTGGTCCAAAGGTTCTGATTGTTTTGAAAATCAGGATTAGACTCCAGAAAAATGAAAACAAGATTCTCCATACTAAGTCTGGCTTTCTCATCTTCTGCATTAACTGCAATGAAAATGAGGATTGCTCAACAGAAAATCTGTAGCACTGTTGGGTAGAGAAGAATTTGTGCTTGAAGATGCACAACTGGCAATTGTGCCCGTAGGATGTTGCTTGGCCACCTTGCACATGCAAGAAGAAAAGTACAAATTGGCAGTTCAAAGGTTCCAAAGCTGGAACCAGTAGACAACTGATCACAGCTTTATCAGCCAAAATAGTGTAGAGAACTGGGCCTACTTTAAAGCACATGACATAAATTATATAAACCTAAACCTAACTAAGATTATTAGGCCTAGCCTAAATAAAACTAAGCAAAACAAACTTAAAACTAAAACACAATAGGGCCAAAACACTTTACCTAAGCATTCTCTTAAATAAATAAACTTAGCAGGCCCTAACTATAAGTAAGATAAAAATATTCTAGTTAGTTTAGAAGGCTGTGAAAAAAAAAGAGTGACATCTATACTGGACAAAACCAAAGAAGAGAGTGAGCGGTTTTCCACCTGAAAAACACTGGTAGCCAAAGCATGCAACACCAAGCACAGAGGCCCAAATAGGCCAGCATAAAGTCCTACTCTGATAGCAACCAAAATTTTATTACGACAGACAGAACTCATGACATCAACAGCATGCCCTATACATAAAGCCAGCTGTTCCAATCTAGAGGATAACAGGTTCACTATATAAGAGCCAGCTGCAAAGATGGCTAAAACCATGTCTCATACAGTAGAATTACTGCCCACACTCAACAAGTACAAAAAGCAATTTATTGAAGACTTGATTTAGATCACCCAAAAAGCAATCTTATTTATTCTAACACCATTTGGAAAGAAACAGATTAATGTGAAGTAGGTAGGTTGAATTCAGAAAAGCAAAATAACAGCAAAATGCAGAAGCACATAATTCACTAAAGTGAGCTTCCAACACTGACCTATGACCAGTTCTCCTCTCGCCAAGGCTTGTGATGTTGGGGGGAGACAAGAGAACAGAACATTATAAAGAATGACACATAGTCATAGTTAAGTTTGACAAATCATTATTAAGCAGTCACAAACCCACAACCGAATGGCATTTTAAATGCCAGAAGAAAGGGCACTAAGAAATAAAAATCTCAAACTTACCCCATTCTTGAACGAATGCAGCAAAAAAATGAGTTGCCTTTACTAAAACCATTGAGGTTATTGACTTAACGCAGCTTGGTGGGAGTAACATAGGTGCATATTCCTCCACAAGGCTGCCGAAAGAGAGTAAAACCTCCAAGACATCCAAGAAGAAGAAATCTTCAATGACCGCAAAAGTCAAAATGCCAAAATCTGCAAAGAAACAGGCAAAAGGCTCCGCAAGTTCTGAGAAAGACAAGGGCCCAAAAACAAGGGTGGCCAGCACACAATGTCAGCAGGTGGAGGATGCCCTGCTTAAGAAGTTTGAGGAGCAGATGCTGGAGGTAAAGGCAGAGGCCCTGAAGGCATTATGGGATGATCATGTAAAAACAGAGGAAAGCAATAGCAAAAAAATGTCCTGTGGATGGCAAACCAAGGCTCCTGACTATACCTTGCAACTTGTTTGGTGTACTAAACCAATCTGTTGAAAGTTAGACTAGCACATGCCCAGATTACCATACATTAAAAAAAGTATACTAAAGTTAATAAAGAAAAAAAAGATTATATCAAAAATAAAAATTGTTGAGTTAGCATAGTTCTTTATCAAAGTAAATTACTTTGATAAAGGACTATGCTTTTATTAATTAATTTCTTATTTATATCTTACTGTTACACGCTCCAAGAAATGAAGTAGAATAAAACCATAAAGTTACTGGATGTTGTAATAACTGCTACTTGTGACTCGTGTTTATATTTTTAAATATTGTTTCTATTCAAAAGTTCTGTTTTTGTTTTATTACTTGGTAAAATAATTGTTTATTTTGAGTTGTCAATAAAATACAAAATGAAGACCAAATCAAACATTACTTGTCATTGTTCATTTTATTTTTTTTAATACAGAAATTACGATAATTTGATATCAACAAAAACCAAATCTTTTTTCAACTCTTAAATGGTTAATTAAAAGTGATGTTAGGCCAATAACAAAGAACCAAAGGAGAAAATTAAGATCATAGTGACGTTGTTTAACAAAAAATAATATAGCCGATATTCGGATAATTTTATAAATTATCCGAATAACAAATAATTTTTTCTGCCCTCCATTATCCAGATATCCGTATAACCGAATATCCGGATTGGCATCAATAGTATTGAGGAATCACTCAATGGCACCTAAAATGTAGTTTCCATGGCTTCATGCCATGGAACTTGTGTTACCTTTTCATGACCATGCTGGTCAAATGGCATGGTTTTGGGTTGCGGATCTGGATAGTGCTGACCTAGTCAGCAGCACAGGTAATGAAAATTAGTGGAGCCATTGGAGGATCCACTTCAGTTAATAAAGTTTACATTAACTTATACCTGTTATCTGTATCCAAGTTATTGTTCTGTCCTTCTTGCCATCTGACATAATCCAAACATGCCAGATAGTCTGAAAGACAGTCACAAATTCACTTACCAGAAAAAAGTAGCTGGAATAAACATTTTTGTTATTTATTCAATCATTTTGATTGAGTTGTTAAAATAAAATAAAAGCTATTGAAACCAACGTAAAAAGTGATGAAGAGCTTGAATCTGCACTCAGAATTATCAAATCACGCACAGTTTTCGCTTAAAATGACAAAAACTAAATTTTTCAAGTGAAAAATTGTTTTTGCCCTGTAACTGAGCATAGAATTCTCCAATTGCAATTCTAACTTTGCTTTCGGTTTTTTTCACACCTTATTACACCTAGTTCATTTGTTTCTTTGAATTAAAAATCATTTATTTCAATGAAAATTCATGTGCCAAAAAAGAATAAAAACAAGTTCAAAAAAGTAGTCCTATTAATCAATCTAATATTCATTTAATAACATATTTTTTTCAAGAGCTGGAACAGATCCAATTCGTCTTTTTGGATTATTTAAATTTATAATTTTAATTTTGACTACATTTACATGTGTTCACTCCTATAACTTCAAGGTTTAAGGCCTTTTCAATCTTCTCCCTAAGATCATCATCAGCCAAAATTAATTCTAAAACAATTCGTCTTTGTTTATTTATGTCACTGACTTAGTAGTTCTTACTCCTAATTCCTACAGTCCTGCCATCCTGTGGTGGGTTTTTACTACACACATTTAATACTTAGTGATTACATTCACGTCAAGACGTGAAAATATTATTTTCACGTCTTGACATGGACTTAGCTTCTACGTAATTTTTGATATATTAAATATTACTACGCATTTTCTACAAATGTTTTACGCATTTCTAAATACAAATCAACAATTAAAAAGTCCAAATAAATATATGCAAATTAAAAACTAAATATATACAAGTTTTTTAAAAATAAAAAATAAATAATATATAAAAGAACAAAATTAGTTTTTTAATTGTGTACTTTTATTTATTTTATCATTTATTTTTTTACACTTTTAAACTCCTTTTACAGTCACTACGTTTATTTTAAATAACCATAATCTCGATATTCAAGAACTAAGATAGTTCTAGTTTAAATTCTAACTAAGAGATGGCAGCACCATACTAAAATTTGTTATATCTTATTTTTTTTTACATTACTTTTTTATTTCTAAATAAATAATTTATTTAGAATTATACACTTATACTCTGTGCTTGCTTTTCAAAGAAAACCAAACTGAATTTATTTTTACATTTTACATTTACATTCAAATGTATTTATTACTTTAATATGTAATTCTCTTGCGTAATTAGATTACTTTCGAGCATCTGTATAACAAATGTTGTAAATATCATCAAAATTGAAAAGTTGATCAAACTGGTAACAAGTTTATTGTGTTTCCTATTTTAAACATAGATTATTGAATTTCTACTTATAATCCATTAAAATGCAGAAACTGTGACATTTATTCTACATTGCTGCAATTAGTTATTTCTAAACAGCAACAAATAATTCACATAATATTTACATTCACACTAATTATCCTATCAGCATAAACACATTTATAATAGTTCATGTTCTTAAATTATTTAAAATGATTTAATTATTATTCAACTACTGTAAAAACTATTAAACTATTCCTATTGAATGATTTTAAGTAAATAAAACTGTGATACTTTAAAATTTATTCAGATACTATTTAAAGTAAACATCAATTCACTAGGGGTCTGTAGTATCGTATAAGTAAGGTTCAAGAGTCTTGAAAAGTGAATGAAATTTATTCAGATCTCGAGTAAAGATCTCACGTTTTTCTTGGTTTCTTTCTCCTTTGGCTTTTTACACGATTTTTGTGCTAAAGGAAAGGAGCGAGAAACAGGCGACTCATTTCTCGAGGCACACTGGAAGCTTTTACATGGGAACAAGTCTGCTTAACTGGTGATATATGGTACCTCGGAGAACAATGATCGTGTGAGACTGGCTGCTGATAGGACCGTGCGCCAATGTCTTTAACATGGCAACTCGCACTCTGTTGGGGAATAGACTAGAATAGGGAAAATAGGTTTGTCTGCTCGTTTCACTTCTATTTCTTTTGACAGGATAAGAATAATATTTTTAAATGGAACCATTTAGTTTGATTCTAAAAGATTTCATAAAAAGGTATAAAAAGTTTTTTTTTTGAAAATGTTTTTTTTCTTGATAGAAAAAAAAAAATTGTTACTGTGAAATATGTAAACAATTGAAACAAACAATTCTGACAGACATTTAAACATTTACTGCTTAACACTAATGGATTTTTAGCTACAGAAATGTGCCGTGTATTCTCGTCCAAAATGGACCTTATGTTTCAGCAAGATATCATAGTTTCAAGCGACCTTTCTGCTCTAATTACATTTTCATCTATGCCTCTCCATGGTAATTTGCATAATGCTAAAGACGTTTAAAAAAATGTTTTTTCTTCTTTTTTTTACTTACATTTATTATGCAACATGTCAAATTAAAAGTATGCTAACGTTTGCAAACTGCCTGAAAGATACGAGGAAAAAGTTGGTAATAGCTTGACCAATTAAATTTATTTTTATATCTCATTATAAAAAATAATAAAATTATATTTTTATATTACTTTATACATATTTACATCATGATTTTTTAAAACCTATTGAAATGTACTTAATAAATGATGCAGAGCTTGAATCTGCAGTCAGAATTATCACATCAGGATTAGTTTCTCTTTATACTGAATTTGAAAATTTTGAAAAATTTAATTTGTGCCCCATAACTCTGCACAGGATGCTCCAATTTCAATTCTGACAGTGTTTTTACTAAAAACACTAAAAACTTTTAACTTTATTCACACCTATTGCAAGTGTTTAATTAAATAAAAAATTTTGGACAAAAAAAACAAAGACTACACATTAATTTGAATTTATCATATATATATATACTAGCTGAGTTACCCGGCGTTGCCCGAGTTATCCATAAATTAGTGATGAATTAGCTAAAATAGTGCAGAGATAAGA
>JAQFZN010000733.1:0-23847 GCA_034687075.1 Geophilus carpophagus
AATTTAAATTTATTTTAAATTATCATGTTTGCAAAATAATTCACCTGGTAGGTGTTTGGTGGGACACCCTGTATATAAATGGAAAAAACATCCATGCATAATAGCGTTGGGAAACACCTCTTGTGCTGCATTAATTGCACCAACTTCAAAATTGCTAATGAAAAAAGCATGCTCAAAATCCTCCCCTGTCAAATCTGAAATTAAACTTTTTACTTTCTCAAATACTAAAATGTCTGCTGCTTTAATTTTGTTTTCCATTAAACAGTAGACTATACAGGTAAAACCCTTTTGGTTGAATCAGCAAGCTCTACTTTACACTGCAAAATATACAGCTGTGTCAATAACTTGGGCACAGTTCAGAAAGTGCCATCAGCAAGTATACTCTGCACGATCACTACATTTAGTGCTGGTTCTTGTGCAAGTGTTTTTAAATAAACAAATTTAGTTTTTATGTATTGCGGAATTATCATTGATGCTTAATTCAAAGCTTTCTCAAAATTTGCTCCATTGTGTGGAATTTCCACTAAACTTGAGTATTTGTAATTTCGATAGATATACTATAGTGTTTGTTGTCATTGCCGAATACATTGAGCTTTTTTCTGTGTCCATTGGAGTCACTGGTGCACTTGTACTAGACTCTGTTGTTGCTGTTGTTGAAGCAATATTTGTTGTACTGATTAATGGGATATTAGTCCGCTGTTGAAACAAATGCATTTGATGTTAGTGTAGGGCCAGTTGCACTTGATCTAGATGTGGCCACATTTGAAAGTTTCAATTCTTCTAATCTCTTCTTCTATGAATAAATCAATTTCTACTTGTTTATCTATTATTTTTTCTGAATATTCATTAGCTGCAGTAGCTTCATTTTCTATATCATCAATAACAGTGAGATGTATCATTTTTGTATCTGATATCTTCTAATCATTTTCTGTGGCTTTTAATTGAGCTTGAAGCTTCAAAATTGTAGACTTGTTTGGTTGATCTTTAATTAGTTCAGCTTCTACATTGTTTTTTCAATTTCGACCATCTTGTATGAACATTGATTTTAAAAATGCAGCACTTGAAATCTTTAAAGTTTGAACATTGATGTCTTAGTTAAAATTATAATAATTATGAGTTCTAATCTTTAAACTCAGCCTTTCTAATTCATCTTTGAAGTTGAACTTCAATCTTACTCAAAACTGTATTTGAGTTCTCATTCACTATTGTTTGAAATTCAAACAGTAAATATTCCTTGACTTGAGTTGTCCAAAATCTCTAATTTTTACTTTTGTTAGGAAATTCCTAATAATCATATTTCTTATTCTGAGTTTCGGTTTCTTATTCGGAGCCCACGGGTTATACAGGTATGATTTTCTCAAATCATAAAAATCCACAGATTTTACAAGTGGTGCGTGTTATGTAAGAGTGCGGGTTATATATGTGAAAATAAAGTACTAATACAGTTGAACTTTCCTAAGTCGAATCACCATAGTTTACACAGAAATTTGAGTCCTGGAAGTTCAACTGTATTAGCTAAATCAGCAGTTTCAAAACTTTTATACACTAACTTGACACATCATTAAAATGGGCCAGGTTTATGTAGTCTACTTATAGGGATGAAGAGTATATATAGGGTTGACCACTTGGATTTCCCTAGCTAAGCTAATTACTTTCACAAACTAATGAAAAGTGGAAAACTTGCTGATAAATAAAATGCCAGTCTCAACTACAAAATGAACACTTTAAAAGTTGTAAAAAAAGTTATAACTTCAGTTCCACTTGATGAAAATCATTTTAAGAGTACAGATAGCTGGATGTAAGTGTAAAGAGCATATCTGTGTGATCAGAAGTGAATCCAAGCATTTCTTCAGAAGTTACAATCATAACCACTTTTAAAAGTGTTATGACTGTAACTTCTGGCCCACCTTACCCTCTCAGTCTGAGGCCCTGGTAATGAGCATACTAAACTGAAAAGATGCTTATTTTCTGTGGTTTTTATTTTTGTCCTACTAGGTTAATTCTTACCTTCTGAGAATAGTTGTTACGTTAAAATCTCATAAAAACGAAGTTTTGATGTTGGAACCTTTTCTCAAAGTGTGCGCCATTCATCCGCTATTGCTAATCGACATTGGCGTCATCTAGTGATCATTGCGAAAAGCTGCAAAGGTAAACAAACAAAATGGCGAGCCCTAGATTGCATCGACTCGCGGTTTGTGCATGCGCTAGATTTTTTTCCGTCTCAAGCTCGATTTCCTCCGATCTCGAGGAGCTGAGCTGCGGGCGAACGAGAGTCGAGAAAATCACTTTTTGCCTCTTACTGCTTCAAAAACGCACGAATCGGCTCGCCACGAGCGAACCACAGTTTTATTTTCTTGATTTTATTTATCATCTGCCTGAATCAATATTGCTCAGCTACAAAATGCTCACTTTGTGTATCTTACAATATATGGTCAGGGTTCTGGGCTAACCGTTTTTGTTTGCTCCCTCCTTCAATAGAATTAACGTTGAAAATCTTTTTTTTTGTATCCAAGGAAGTTCTAAATTATTATTATTGTCAGTGATTATCTAGACAAAATAAAATTAAAGTCTGAATAAATTTTTAATTCAAACAATTAATGCAAAAAAATTAACAACGTACTGATAAATATTGAACAGAATGCATAAAAGCAAATATTATTAACTGAACAAATTAAAAAACAGATTAAAAAATATTTCAAATTTACATTCCTTGCCTTCAGGGGGACAAAAATCATCAATTTTTCTAAATCTTACGATTGTTATTTCATTTTTAATTGAAAGTAAACATAAACTGCTAAATCTGTCCTGAGGCATTGAAGATCTTAAATGATTTTTGATCAATTTAAATTTGCTAAAGAATTTTTTTTGCTGCTGTTGGCTGTTACTGTAATATTTAGAAAAATCTTACATGCTGTCTCCATATTTTTGCAATTTCATGTCAAGTCAACGTGATGAATTAATTGAAGATAATCAGCTAAGAACAATGCATGTTAGAATGAGAGACCTGAATCCTGACTCTAATTTATGACTCTTTAGAGTGCTATACAATCACCAAGTATTAGTAGATGAATGTGAAAGTAAACAAATTTTGGATGATGACAATAAATTTATAGAAGTTTATTAAATATATCAACGTTAAAATTTTATAAACAATTGTATTTCTAAAATCATATGATAAGGAAAAAACGTGCTCCTAGCTCTTGTGCTGTGCTCTACTGGAGTGCTAGAATCATCCTGGGAAATCTTGTAGCATAGTTTCAGCACAGTATGAGCTTAGCAGCTGCTTCTTCCTTGCACTGCTGTTATTAGTTTCTGATCCCAGGATGTTGTCTAACCCCACTTCCATTACCCCACCTCTTGGTCAACAGCTATTCGTACTGGACTTTCTCCTGCGATTTCTATTTTGTTGTGTAGAACTGCTTTCTAATGTTATTCATTGTGACGTGTGGACTTTATGTGGTTAACAATCCTATGGTTATTGTTCAGCTAATTTTCTAATAAACAGCTGATTGTATTACAAACCTAATAAGTGTTCTCTTGAATATTAAATTTCAGCAGCAATTAGTAAAAACATGTTTGTAAGAATTAGTTATTTATTGTATGTGATTATAATGTATTGTTTTATTATTAGGATTTTGTCCATTGCTGTTGCACCTTCTGAATTTTACTTTAAGAAATACTTCAATATATAGATTTTATTGATTTGGAAACATCTGGTCTCTGACAGTTTGAAAAATCTTTTCCAACATGCAATTTAAAAATATAAAATGTGTGTGTGGAATTTCTTTATACTTTATTTAAAAATTTATGCTATAAAGATTTTTAAAAGATATTACGTTTTTTAGCCTGTACAGTAGCAGTGACTAAGAATTATTTATTTGTGATAATCTATATTTATTAAAAATGAGATGTTAAAATAAATTATTTTACTTGTTGAATGCAAATAAATATTGAAAAATGCATGTATTTATGCGTTTGTCTTAAAAGGAAATTCTTCTGATTAAATGAACAAATATCTATTTGTTTCAGTTTACATCTGAAAGAAATAAAATTTAATTTAATAAAATTTAGAATGACTAAATATTTATCTAAGAATGTGAATAGATTTCCAATCAGCCTTTTATATTTTTCTCTTCTTTAATAGGCTAATTAGCTTCCTTGTAGAATTTAATGTTACTCTGACGTCACACGTAAAGTAAAAGAAACAATATTTTTGAAGATTAAAAATGTTATAGTATGAAAATATTTCATAAAAATGTATACATTCTAATGATATTAAAAGATTAATAAAAATTGTAAAAATAGATATTTTACAATTGTTTAATTACAATTGACTTGTGCGTATATCTTTAAAAATATTCTTTAAAAATATTCTATAAAAATATTCTGTAAAAAAATTAATTTTTTTAATTAAATATATATAAAAAAATAAATCAAATAAAAAAAAATTGAAAATTTTGCGTGTCAGATTGTGAACGTTCCTTTGGTCTCGTACAATCGAACACCATCTGCCATTAACTTAACAGCAGTATGCGCAGATTGGTTAAAAATAGACGCGACAGAGCAGATCAATTCTGAAGGCTTCTACTGACGTTCTGCTGTGGTTGGGAGACGAAAATTAGAGATAAAATGTATTACAAAATATATATAGATCGATCTGATCGATATTTATAATTCTCAAGTGGTCTCGCATCCAAAATCACACACATCTATTAGTAAGTATGCAATATGTTGTGAACATCACTTCGCATTAGCTTCCTTCGTAGGCAGTGCAGCATCCACATCTTCACAAGCATCGTTGCTCGCACGTCATTGGTGCAATTTAATTCAAAATTGACTGATTCATCAGAGGGGATCTCGTATCGAGCGAGAGAGAAAGCTTCACCTTTGAATACTTTTCTCTTCTCCTATACCCCATTTACGTCATCAACACTTGCTGGGTTTCCCACTAGGTGTCTAAGGATATATTAGAAAACGCACACATATTCTGCATCCTATTGCAGTGAACATTTGCACCGAGTGACACACTGTTCTGCTCTTTTGACAACTAGAAGAGAATATGAAGAAACAAAATGTCCGTACCTTGTCCCTCATTGTATGCACTTTCACATATCTACTTGTCGGAGCTGCAGTATTTGACGCATTGGAATCAGAACAAGAAAAGAAACAAGAAGAAGTACTCACATCGATGGAAAATATTCTCAAAGCAAAGTATAACATCAGTGAAGACGACTACACTGTACTCCGAACGGTCATCGTTCGCAGTGTTCCCCACAAAGCAGGAAAACAATGGAAATTTGCAGGGGCTTTTTATTTTGCAACCACTGTCCTTACTACTATAGGTAAGTGAGCAATTAATCCATTTTTTTAATTTAATTGTTTGTAAGCAGATATAATAAAAATAATTAAAAAAACATAGTTTTGTTGTATGCAGTATAACTTTAAGTGAGAATTAAATATTAAACACTAAAGTGAGTATGTTTTAGTAACAAGAGCAAATAATTAATTTTGAATATTTTTGTTGATTTACTTTGAATAATTAGAAAAAATTATATATTATAAATTATATTATTATAAAAGTAATAATTTAAAAATTTTTTTATCTGTTAAAAAAAAACCTAAACTAGTACAAAAAAAATTTATAAACCAAAAATGTCGAGATTAATATAAGATTATTATAAGATTATTATAAAATTAATAATTTAAAAATTCTTTTATCTTTAAGAAAAACAAATTAATACAAAAAAATTTTTAAACTTAAAATGACAAAAATGTCGAGATTATTATATACAAATACAAAATTATTTTAAAAAATGATTAAACTGAAAGGTCCTTTGGATAAATTAGGGTTTCTAGGTTGTTGCAAGCCGCAAGTCCTACTAAGAAATGTTCTTGGAGCTTCTATTAATATCGTTTGCCTCTTTACTCGCTGTTAAAAATTCCCTAACGGCTAATACCGATTCCAGAGCCATAGAGATTCAATAAGCCTCGACTTGATATAATACTGATAGGGCATGAATTTTTACCAATAAAAAAATTGTAACTAATAAGACCGTATTGAATACGGTCTTATTAAATGGCTTTTACAACTACTGTGGTTGTTTGTTTTTACAAATACACTTGTAAAATCAATTATCTTATATTTATAGCCCCAGGATTGGTTAATCCAATTTGTTTCCTCTTCTGGTCTCAGTGGGAATTGATATTGTGTTGTGTGTCTGTTCAATTCCCGACCATCTGGGAATCTTGGGAAATGAAGTTTCTAATAAAAAGACCCGATGTTTTTTATTACTTTAGGGGTACTCTAGTCTACCACATGTCGTCACTAAGGTGTATTCTTATTGGTTTTCTTTGAGGGATTTATTAGTGAGGGTAATACTAAAGAAAATTCTAATTTAATTCTTATTATAAATGAAAAACAGAGCTAAATATTTTTCTGACATTAGTATTATAAAAATTTATTAATCTGAAGTATGAAAT
This sequence comes from Geophilus carpophagus, assembly GCA_034687075.1. Lineage (NCBI taxonomy): Eukaryota > Metazoa > Arthropoda > Chilopoda > Geophilomorpha > Geophilidae > Geophilus > Geophilus carpophagus. The sequence goes on from JAQFZN010000733.1 coordinate 6,481, forward strand.
AGATAGAGTATCAGTATTTGTTTAATTATTTTCATTTATATTCATTTATAAAAATTAAAAAAAAATTTATTGCAAATTTTATTCTGAGGATGGAACTAATTACAGATTCTTATTTCAGAATGTAAAAAAATAATAAAAACTTAAATAACTGGCATAATTTTAATACATTATTAAATACTTGTAAAAAAAATTGACTTCGAGAAAAAAACAATGTAAAAATGATGTTAAAATGAAGGCAATTAACAATCCTGCATTGCTTGGAGCTGTTTGCAATTAAGTAAAACACCAGCAGCTGTTGAGTCACATTCAACTCTTGTCAGTTTGTTTATGCACTAAAAACTTTTCTGTCGTAAATTTCAATACACCCTCTTACTAATTGCATTACAACTTTTGAAATTTAGAAAATGGCCTCCAGCTATGATAGATTAAAAGTAACCATCATTATAGAAGGGAGTAGCTTGCAGTAAATAAATTGAGCTCAACTGGCAGTTGAAAGAAGTTAAGGTGTCTTGAAATGTGTAGAGTTTCTCAATTATTTCAGAACCTGACAGTAATTGGGCTGTCACCTAATCTTGAGTCATATTTCTTGTTTGTCACATAACTGTGATATCATTAAACATCATGATTGATTGACTTGTTGACGCCAGGGATATCACTTACTTTATTCAACTAGAAGGATTGGTAAATAAATTCATAGCCAATTTGGATGATGGCTTGTTCTTTCTAATGGAAGTGTTTGTAGTCACTTAATTCTTTATAAACTAGCTTACTGCATTTATTGGAGAAGTAATATATATGTGATGACTTTCAGGTGCTCGGCTAATGAGAAAGATAGCAAGTAATTCAATAAAGTGTTGTTGGGAGGATCTATTGAATGTAGAAAGTTTGAAGCGTACAATGGGTTTTCGTAATTAGCTTATCAAATTTTGCTTGAATTTAATGAGGAAAGAAAATCTTTTGTTAGCTACATTTTTTCAATAAATGTAGATAAACTAAATTAGCTGAAAAGTTTTTGTTTTATAGAAAACTTTTCTAAATAAGTTTTAAAGTTAGATAATAAATTTAATATGAAATCGATATTAATGAAATTAGTTTACTTTTCTTAAATTTCTTCGCATTTAGGTTTTATGAAAAAAAATCAATCTTATTTTGAGATTAGATTTCCAGAATCATACATCAAGTTTTAACGAATAAAGTGACAGTTCCTGCAATTTATTTACTTTTAGGTAGATGATTTATCATAGATTACATATTGAATACTCTTTGATCTTGCTATTTATGCTGGAATTGCAGGAACTCTGAGGTTATTTTTTAAATTTTGATCTAATGCAGACACTAGAGAATTGCAAAATCATTCACATTTTGCACTCAACCATTAAGATGCCCTACATATTGTTTTTTTCTGTAATGAAATTGAATTTGCATATTCTGAACCCGTTCCTGACATGTCTTTGGCGAAATTGAATTTTAAATTGAGGTGGTCATATAAAATTTGCATATAAATTACAAATATTCTTGCTGAGCAGTGACATTGTGGTTATATTAAATGAATACATTCTATTTTTTGTTTAAATTTGAATGATATAGATTTATAAGCTAGGTAGAAAGAAGTAATTATTTTCTTTTACATCATACAATGAGATAAAATTTCAATTCACAGCTTAAAATAGCACAAAGTGATTAAAAGTAAATGCATCAAATCCCCAAGAGGACTTTATCTTCTCACCTTCTCTGAATGGTGAGTGAAAATTGTCACACAAGTGAAATAAATGATTGAAATAATTGTTGTGCTTGTGTTTAATGAGTTCTTTTGTGAGTGGTCATTTTATTAGATTCCCTTGGAGTGTGAGCAATGAGTGTAAGGCATTGGAGATTTTCATTGATGTCTACAGACTGAAATCAATGAATGTAAGGCATAGGGATCTTCATAGATTCCTACGGTGTGAAATCAATGAATCTAGGCATTGGGGATTTTCATTGTATGGATTTAGTTGAAAATATTCTTCAATTGAATCTACCTTCAATTGAATTTCAGGGGAGTCAGGAACACATGGAGAAGAGATCTCTGGTTGGGAAAACTTCACTAATGTATTTGCAGTTTAAACCTTATTAAGGTATTCCTTAATAATATTATCAGTCGCCTTATTGATTTTAATACTATTGTTATCCCTCTTTATAGTTTTGTAGTAAAAATTTAGAAAAAATTTGTAATGTGTTCTTTCTAAACTATAAACTACAGTATTAAAAATTAATCAATGGAGTAGTGAATTGTTTAATATACAGTAACTCATTTCTCTAAGGGACTCAATCAAGATATGATTTTATCAAGATTAATTTTCAAAAAACTTGTTACTTCTGTATGGCAAAGTGTATGGGGAAATCTGTGAGAGTTGAGTGGGGAGTGAACAGATGCATGGAAAAAGAAAATTGGATGGGGAGAGTGAAAGTGAGTCAGAAGCAGAATGGAAATTGTCTTGTCTTCCTCAAGTTGACAAGCATCAAGTACAAGTATATTACCTTTTGAAGCAACAAGATGGAAAAAGCAAAATGCTGCTTTAATATGTTCCAGCTGGAGAATACACCATTATATTTACTTAATACATTTTTATTAACATTACACAGTATCATTAAAATGTACTGCAACAACTGAATAAAAAAAATCACATCTCAATCTGATGATCCATTACACACATTAAATAAAAACTAAGAGAAAAAACAAAGGTGATATAAAGAAAGAATCTCGAGCACAAATCTGTTATAAATTTTTGTTTTATTGTTTGTGAACATTACAAAATTGTGTCTCACTTAATAATTTTTAATCACTTTATTCTTTCTTTTCCAGGATACGGTCATTCGACACCATCTACTGCAGGAGGAAAAGCATTTTGCATGTTTTATGCTTTGGTCGGAATTCCACTTGGTCTTGTAATGTTTCAAAGTATTGGTGAAAGATTAAACAAATTTGCAGCTGTTGTTATCAAGAACGTGAAACGATTGTTAAAATGCAAAAGCGTAAATGCCTCGGAGACAAATCTCATTATCATGGTGTCTACTCTTAGTACACTAGTCATGACAACAGGAGCCGCTGCTTTTTCTCATTACGAAGGTTGGAATTATTTCGACTCGTTCTACTACTGTTTTGTAACCCTTACCACTATAGGCTTCGGTGATTATGTAGCTTTACAGAAAAATCGAGCTTTACAAAACAACCCAGAATACGTCGCGTTTAGTCTAGTTTTCATTCTCTTTGGCTTGGCAGTCGTTGCCGCCTCGATGAATCTTTTAGTTCTGCGCTTCATGACCATGAACACGGAAGACGAACGCAAGGATGAAGCTGAAGCCCAAGCTGCAGCGCAAGGAGCGGTCAAGTTGGAAGGCGACGTGATCACCTCTGACGGAAGCATCATCTCGGGTCAGGGAGCCGCTGATACATCTTCGTACAATGATCTCACCTCGGTCTGCTCTTGCACCTGTTACGGTTACAACACCCATCCGGCTCCGAATTATCGTTACAAAATGACAAATTCGCCCATAAAAATCTCGCACCTTTTGACCTCTCGCGATGCTAAGAATGGTATTAACGGTATTATTGGAATTGATGGTATTAACGGTATTATTGGTCTTGACGGCATTGATGGTATTAATGGCATTGATGGCATTGACGGCTTTAACGGAACTCTCTACAAGAATGAGACTAATTTCTATTTAAATTATATGACTAAAAAGAGAAATTCTATATGATAGTGAATGCTATTCATATAGTTGATGTGTTCCAATACTCAAAACTGCCATTTTTCATTCCTGTTAGTAATTAATGAATAATAATAATATTAACAACAATAATAATAATAATAATAATAAAACTTTTCTATCTATTTTGTATGCAATGAAAATGATTTGTAAATGCATCCTTAGTTTTGATTTATTTTAGAATAGAAATAAAGGAAACGAATTTCCTAAGTATTATGACATTAGCAAACTATCTGATTACATTGGCAGTAACAATAGAAAATGATTAATTTTGAAATATCAATTTAATTTAATTTAATAAAAAAAAATGATGGAAAACATAGAATTTATCATTTTATGTTTTGTTTTTCTTTTTACATTTTTTATATTATTTGTACTTTTATAAATGTGTATGTGATAGGTGTGGTTTTTAACCTCTAACTTAGGTGTTTTTAAGATTAAATCATTATATGAGTAGATGCAGAAGAATAAATGTTGAATGTGTTTACAGGAATGTACTGTTTTTAATATTTAATGCCAATTTTTTAAGATGAATTAGAATTAGACTTCCATTCTTTGTAGGATTTGTTACTAATAGAATAGAAATGTTGTTGAAATTATTGGTATACTGTATGTGCTAATAAAAATGTGAATTGGTAACGCCGTTGATAGTGATGGACCAGATACTCTGCATAACTCTGTATTTTCAATACCTGGAAATTACCCAGACCTCCTTCTGGGTACTATGTCTCTTAACACAAAAAAGATAAAGTAAAATCTTAATAAAATTTCAAACTAAATTCATTATTGCAAAGATAGAAATTAAATTGATCAACATAAATATTTCAACCAATACCTGTTGTCAAAATTTAATTAGTTTAAGCAAGAAACAAAAATTTTAAATTAGTCAGTTGCTTACCCGGCATTTTTTGGATGGATACATCACTAATGATTGGTATTACGTACCTGCTAAGAAAAATATGAATTGTTTACATTAATGGATTTAAATTAATGGATTTCTGTATGTACTAAGAAAAATGTGAAATGTTTACATTGTTGGATTTCTGTAAGTGCTAAGAAAATGTGAAATGTTTACATCATTGATGTGTGGTATTGTGCTAAGAAAAATGTAAAATGTTACTTAACAAAGCAATTACACAAGGGTCTAACATTAATGTTAAGAATATGATTTTTGGTTGTAAATTTTTATATTTTCTCATTTTCTTTCAAGTTTAATTTGAACTTTTCCGGAAAAAATATAATTTTCAATTTCTTTAAATTATCTTTTCTTTTGTTAAATTTCTTGTGCAATTGGTCTTATTAAGAGTCTGTATTACCATGATGATCTAAGTGTTGTAAGAGTGGCAAGAAATTTTACCTAACCTAGTAAAACTGCCCGTATTTTAATTCATAGGTGTTGTATAATTTCTATTTTGTAATTCCAGTCAGTAAAATCATACCTGTCTATACTTGTGTAAGGGTAGTAATGTATTTCACTGATTGCTAATACTTAAAACTGTAGTGTGTTTGTATAATCGTGTAAGTTTTCTAAGTTATAATAAAATATAATGAGTGCTAAATCTTCACAAGCAGCTTAATACTCAATTTCAGAACTCGGAGGATGCAAATTTCTTCTTAATATATCCCTGTGGATTTCAAACTCACAGAAAAGAGTCAAATCCATTGACAGAATGTTCTTTGCACTGCTTATTCTCGAATTTTGTGAGAATGTTTATTCTTCAATTTTCCAATGGTGCAATTTGACAACAAAAGTATAAAACTCTGTAAATGACTTACTTGCTTTTAAGAAATGGCAACGTAGGGAAAGGAAATTCTGGGACGATAAATGCTCTAAATCGAGCATGAGTTGGAAGGCTTAAAAAGCCCATTGAATAAATTTGATTTCTTAAATGAAAATTAAATTTTTTTGACGAAATGTTTACTCAGGTTCTCAGTAATCAATTAGCAGATTTGACTGCAATAAATTTAACAAATAAAGAATGCGATTAAAACAATATTTCACTTCCTGCCGTGAAAATATTGAAAACACTACTGTTTTCATCAATATAAAAATCATTTTATTAAGATCTGATTCAAGTACAGTAAAACCTCGAACATCCGAATTGTACAAAACTAATAAATTTAACCCAAATTTATTAAAAATACTTCAATTTATCGATTTTTTTTACTCAAATTTGAAATAAATGTTTATTTTCTTCAGGAAACCCTTTTAAACAGCAAATGTTACAAATCCGAATATTTCTATGGTTTTATTTATATTTTAAAGTAAAAAATGGCATTATAAGTATTATATTCTATTGCCATATATTCAATCTATTATAAATTTTTTCTATCAAATTTTCGATTACCTTTGCCTGTTTATCCGAATGGTAATTGACAGTTGACAAGCATTAAAACCTTTGAATAAACATAAATTAATTTTAGACCGAATCATAATTTATATATGCTCGTCACGGAAAATTGAACACTCGTAAAAATAATAAATACATATAAATATTTACAACAACGTTGTACAAATAATATAAAACCCACGTTGCTAGGTTACAACTCACCCCAGCTTTTAGGGTGGGTTGTAACCTAGCAACCTGCAATATGCCGGTAATGAGTCTAGACAAGAACAATAGCTTGTCTGACTGACAAGCGAGATTAAATTGTGAAAATATATGTTGAAAAGTTAAAAATCCGCCTTTTATTACTAAACATTCAAGAAAACTGACTTAATTCGCTTGTGTGTCATGGCGATAAAAAAAAACGATGATTCATTCTATTTAAAAAGCACATCATATGACATCAGTTGATAACATAGTGACTTGACCACGATAAATCAACAAACAAAGACGGTTTAATGATGAAAAATCGATGAAAGAATAATGAATAATAAATTTCTCTAAATAATGTGATGATAATTACAACAATCATCACGACTCGATTAATTATTACCATTCGATATTTACTTTTAACTGTTACAGTACTTAAAATTTACAAACATTTTGAAAAAGGGCAAATAATTAAATGACAGGAAATTACCGTGACCTTACAAACACAGGCTACAAGCGCAAGGTCAACGACATTAAGGCTCAGGGGCCAAAGAGTTAAACATGGCAAAGGGGGAGATAAAAAACTGACTAACTTATCAAGGCGGTAGGGACAGAAAGGAGCTCTATTCTTTGAAGACGGCTTTCTTCAAACATTTCGATTCTTTTATTCAAGAATCTGCCACGAGCTAATTGATACCGATGCCAGTTGAGTGAATAGGTCGACGAAATGTAGGAGGATGTTAAAACTTATGCTGCTCGTATTCTCTGTTTGGATTTCGTGTGCTACATTGGAAAAACCAGACCTGACTCAAATGATGAAGAGCAAACTATTTAATAGAATACTTAACAGTAAGTCGGTTCAAACTGATGAAATAGCGGATGGTAACAAAGTGATTTGTGAGCCGACACCGTTGGCAACTTTAAATGAAATTCTTGGACCTGCATTTAATGCTCGTTACATGGCTGTGGAAAGACCTTTTCAAGATGATGCTTATGTCGAAAAGAGGAAGGATAAAGTGATTGATCCAAATGAACAGCGTGATGCCCGGATGATACGGCATAATAAAGTTTCGAGGAATGTTGAAGACTTTGTAGTCGATCCTGGATATTCTCGAATTTTAGATGAAAACATTTTAAGTCGGGAGAAAAGTAAGTCAAATACTGTGTATGAAAATACTCAAATTTATTATTGTTTTGTTTTTTTTACAATCGGATTTATATTTTATTTTCTAGATAGAGATTTATTGCTTTCATCAAATCAATTGGACACACCAGTGATACATAAAGAAAGGCAAGATAGAAGTGTGGATCATAATAACGAACCATGGGCATGTGAATCTCGTATTCATTGGATTGATTTAGGGAAGGATTATTTTCCTCGATATTTACGAAGTGTTGAATGTATTTCAAAAAGTTGTTGGTATTTCCGATTTAAGTGTAAAGGACGTGCGTTTACAGTTAAAGTGCTGAAAAGAAGAAGAGACAGTTGTATATTTAATGCTGACAATGAAACAAAGATGTGGTTTGAAGATTGGGTTTTTGAAGAAAGAGCTGTAAATTTTTGTTGTGAGTGCTCAATGCCGTGATTTTGTTCAGTTAGAAAACGCTAAAGGACAAATGTTTATATATTTGAAGTTTCGTGTTTTATTAAGTGATTACTTGACTTGATACAACTGCAAAAGTAGAAAAATACATTTCGAAATGCAGTGTCGTATTGTATGCTTTAAAAAACTTAAAATTTAAATTATTATATTGATGTTTTATACAAATTTTTTATGACTTACAGATTTTTTTTTATCTAGTAACAGTTTGTAAAATAAATTGTTTTTTCATTATAAAAAACGGAATATATTTGCTGGTAATGGAATAACTATAAGCATTTTATCTAGTTTTTATTAAAACATAACCATTATAATTAAATTGCATATAACAATCTAGAGATTTATAGATTTGTTTGAGGCACAATTAAGTTATGATTAATATTATACCTGAAACAATTTAAAAAAACAGTTATAAGAAGTCAATGAATTATTCATTAATGTTGCCGTTGTATTTGGAAATTTAAAGCAGGGCTTCCTACCGGAACAGGACGAAAACATAAAGAAAAAAAGGTATTTTTGGTGGAACGAAAACCTAAATGTTTTCAAAAATCGAACCATAACCGATTTTTTTTCTCGTTTTCAGTTTATTTTAAATAAAAAAAGTTTATTTTTATCTAACCAAAAAAAATCAGTGAATCACCAAAATACATCATAAAATTCCTACTAATAAATTTTTTTTGGTAAAGATAGATTAGAACATTTTATAATGAACATTCATATTAAATTAATCATCAATATTAACTATATAAATAACAAACATTAAATAATCCTAACAAAAAACCAAGAAAACAAATCACTTTTTTCAAAAACCAAACCATAATTTCCAGTAGGAAATAAAATTTGTTATTTTTCCTAAAACAGGAATAAACACAAAGAAAAATAAGTGTTTTACATATTGTTTATTTAAATTTCTTTTGAATGAAGAAAATAAATGATTTTTTGTCCGGAGTGAAAACCGGAACCTGGTTCGAAGCCGTGATTTAAAGTGCTCTCGACACATTTGACAATAATCAAATGATAAAATCAATTTTCTATTGCTTGTATCAGATGGATTTGGTGCAAGATGTAACAAGTTGCTATTGTTGAAAAGTGAAAATAATTTAGTATTCACTGTAGCAATATTATCTTCAACAAGTCTCATTAATTATTTGTTAGTTTTTCTTCATTTTCTTTGATCGACAGTCAATCGCTTTGTGCTCTATTTTTCCACAGTTGTGACGTTTGAATCTATAGCTAGGTTCTTTCATTTTGTTTTTTGGTTCCCGAGCGTGTTTAGAATACAACGCATTGGTCAATGATGAATTATTTTGTCTTCCTCTGGATGACACATCTTTAGGATTTTTCTCCTGAATAGTTGAGAGAAGGCAGCACATCTCTCGTTTTAATTGACCTTTCGAAAATTTGAGGTAATTTATTTTAGGCAAAAATGTGCTCGAGTTGGTAGCTTTCTTTTATCGTTTTATAAATTTGGGTTTTAAATATTATGGGCATCCATCAGAAACAGTTGGAATAGCATCCTTCCTTTTGGACCTTCCATGTATTATTATTTCCATGTACTAAAATTATAAAACTTTAATAAAAATTAAAATAAAATTAGTAAACTAGTAGAATAGACTGGAGCATAACCCCTACTAAAGGGGGTCATGACTGGAGTAAGCAATTGTGCCACAGATTGAAGAATGTTCTCTTTAATCTGTGGTTGTACTTGTTCAATGAACAAGTACAACTGGTTAGCATTAGGTGGCAATAGTTGCACATGAACAACATTTAAGTGGGTTTAAGTGTAACTATTACCACCTAGTGGTAATTTTCAAGAATTTTTTCTGGAAGCTTTTCTCCATGTAGCATGGCATACCGCTCAACGTTGGTGTGAAGGCTTCGTTCGAATCAGTGGTTATGATTTGGCTTTGGTTAGTTTCAATTATTTTTTAGTAGAAATGTTGTAATAATTGTACGAAAGGTATTGTAAGACCTCATTTAATTAATATTTGCGGCATTTACCTTTCCATCCTAAACGACTAAACATGTGCATTAAGTTAGGGTTATATGCTTTTGCCACGTGGTCGATTGTAAAATATTTATTTCTCTAATGCCAAATCATGATTAGAAATTTCTTCAGATAGTTTATTTTTATTGTGCTGTTGATTCACACATTCGTGCTTTCTTTGTATTTGATATTTATTCTTTTGGAGTTTGATTTTTCCTGAAACTTAGTTTGCATTTGCTGATAAAAATCTGACTTCTTCTAAATTTAAACTGTTTTAATCGGTTTCAAACATTAAGAATACCGTAATTTTTTAATTATTCTCAACTTATTTTCCCACTTATAAATCTGGAACTAAACTTTTATTTAAGTTTTCTTTAATTTAATTAGCGATTAGACCTGAAATTCTGAACATATTTTCAATTTCTACATTAATGCTATTTATTAGCAGTATCTTTTCAATGTAATTTTTAATGTAAAATTTAATATCCTTTTATTTCCATTTGTGTTTTAACTAGTATTTTATTCAGTATTTATCATCATTCAGAATTGGAGGACTTAAATTTACAGTTGCACTACAAACAATAAATATTTCATCAATACAAGATAACAAATCCCAGGTTATTTTTGAACTTTTAAAAATTTTAATTCTCTGGATTCATCTTTCTACATGCACTTGTGCACAGGCAATTTTTGCTGTTTTGTGAGAATCATGTGCATTAAATTGCTTGGCATTTTTTAGATGTGGTGGAATAATGACACCAATTCCATTTAAAGAGCAGGATTTCTCAATCAGAAAACCTTTATCTGCCATTACATCATCTATATGTGGTTCTAATTTCTGTAATAAACCACAGTTTTCAGAAATAAACTTGTCAGAAGTTCTACCACCAAATACCTCACTAAGGTGTGTAATTAAACCTGATGGGGTGATACAGCAATTAATATTTTTATTGTATGTGTTTCCTTATAATCGGAATATGTTAAAATTCTACAAGTTAAACATTTGGGTTTTTCTACTAAGCCCTTTTATTCTCTATTAGAATCCATGTCACTAAATTGTTTGGTATGTGATTTTATTGGCAAGCACATGTCAGGAATTGCATTTAATTTTCATTTTCATTTAAAAAAAATTATTAAAATAAGCATTTTTTAGCATTTTGTTGCCATGACTTCCATCCATGGGAGGAACACGGACCAATTGTCCATGTTCACTCCTAACTTGTTGTATGAGCTGGGGCCGAAACGGACCAACTACAGCAACCTATGCATGCCAAGGAGCATGCTCTCGAAACACACTTTTTTGTGTGCCTGTGCCAGCCATCCTGAAGTCGTGATGATAGTTTCGCCAAGTTTTTTGGTCGGCTACTACTAGTGGCGTATTGATAGCAAAGGCCATCTCTAGCTTGTTCCATTTCTATTTCCTCAAAGGTCTTCGAGCTCTTTGAAGACTTTGAAGACTCCTGCTGGGTGCGGATGCCTATTGAGGAAAACGTGTATCTGTTCGCCAGTTGGTGCTAGGTTCACATCTCGGTGAGAGAGGGTTAGCGGTCAAAACCATCTCTTCCATCCTCGGGAGGAACATGAACCAATCGTTTATGTTCCACCCCATGTCGTTGTGTACGACGTGTACGAGCATGACTCAGTGGGTTGCTCGTGTTTCGGGGACGGCTCCGTAGCGGGTTGAACTGAGAAGCTTGTGCATATTCAGGCCCAATTTAAATCTGTAAAATAGTTATCACACACAATGTTTCAACCTGACCCCACCCAATGGTCTGTTAAGTCTGACTACACGCTCACTTTGCCCAACAACGACACTTGTAAATTTGCACAATATGCATTTTCAGTATCACAAACATTCCAAATTTTTAAGCCACATTAAATTGGCTTATTAGGCATGTAAACACAAAACTTACTGCATTCACTAAATGACACAACTTGTTCATCAACAGTAGTATCTGACGAAGGGATATACATGCCACTAATTTCTCGAATTGCAGCTAGGTGATCTTGATTTTTCTCTTTCACTTCTAGTATATGAAAATTAAATCGAATCATTGAAAATATATCTGTAAATCTAGTATGGCTCATAATTGCTTGGTAAATAGTGTATCTGACCACATATCTATAACGCCATGACTTCCATCCTTGGGAGGAACATGAACCAATTGTCAATGTTCACTCCTAACTTGTTGTAGTGTATGTGTATGAGCTGGGGCCGAAACGGATCGACTACAGCAACCTATGCATGCCAAGGAGCATGCTCTCAAAACACACTTGTTTTTGTGTGCCTGTGCCAGCCATCCTGAAATCGTGATGCCAGTTTTGCCGAGTTTTTTGGTCGGCTACTACTAGTAGCGTATCGATAGCACAGGGCATCTCTAGCTTGTTCCATTTCTATTTCCTCAGATAGCTCTGGACCTGGAATCAAATTCAAATTCTCTTCTTTATCGCTGGAAATACTTTTAAATCTGTCTATATCTTGCATGTCTGTAATCTTGTTTTCAATGTTATGTAATGGTAAACGTGTTGCACTTGAATATAGAGTCTTAGCACAATGATGAACGACTTGAATTACAACAACGACAAACGAAAAATAATTTTTTGTTTGTTGTTGTTGTAAGCACAACATCCATTTGTTGCTGTTATTGTTTACATAATAAAACAACACGCAACAATAGTTACGTACGTGGCCTTTGATGTTGACTTAGCTCTGCCTGCCTTATTTGATTTGTTAATTTTAGCTAGTGCAATAAGAAATATAAATTAAAAGAAATAAAATAAATAAAAGCTTTTGTCAATGTACATTTTTGCCACACATTGTGAAAGAACTTAGATCAGTGATTCAAGATGGCTGACAAGCAAACCAAAATTTCCCATGATACACTGGGGTTGTGACAGAAAACAAGAACGACATTACAACAAATTTTTAGTACACAACAACTTTGTGATGTCACAACACGGAAGTTACATGTTTTCTGTATGTTGTTAACAACAATTCAAATCATACAACATTGTGCTAAGTCTATTATTTTAAAATCATGTTATTTTTGATAATTAATAAACTGATGAACTTTAGTTACCCAAAATCAATTGTTCATTTTCCATTACATTTTTCACTCTATTTTCTACAATGAATGAGGGAGCATATTGTTGATTAGACTCCATCAGCTCTTGCAATTCATAAAACCATGGTTCTTTGATAGAATGGTCAACCAACTGTTCTAATGCTATGGTTCTGATAGTTACTTATTGCACTAGCGGATTGTGCTGTAGTCACATGTAGATCAATGGCTGTAAACAAATAAACAGAATTATGCTGTTGCCAAGGAGCTAAACACAATTAATGTATTGTATCAGTTAATTTGTTTAATGTTTTCTCTAAATGAAATAAGACTTTATTATCTATAAATTATTAATTTATTCATTTGAATTACAAATATAATATACAGTATTAAAATACAAAATTTTCTATATGTTTAGTAAAACATAGACATAAATTATTGAAGGTTTGTTTGCTTCCTGTAATTTTTACTTAAAACAAGTAATGTAAAAAAAAAAATAACTTGTGCAGTGAATTGTGATTTGTGGTTAATATTATTACAACCAATATTGTAATTAATTAAATTTTCACTGTAATATTTTGTTTGAAATATTACAGAAATTATTATCATCTTTTAAAGTCTTTAATTCTTTTTCTATTACTTGCTCTAGAAAAGATAGCAATTTTACTAGTTTTTGTGTTGGATGAAATAGATAGCCATTAGGACCTAATGAGGTGATTTATTTAGCTTTATAGACTTTAAGCAGTCTATACAATCTGTGTTGACAAGTTTACGAATTGTATAGCCACCAAAGTCATGTAATAACAGACTCCTTAAGCAATAAGGATAATTCATCAGAAACATCAATTTCAATGTCTGGATTAGGAAATATTTCATCAATATTATTATAAAAGGTTGATATGTTTTTTTTATGTTTTTTTTCCTTTCCATTGATAATTCTTTTATCTTCAAAAGTAGATCCACTCTCTGATATTTAACTGATGCATGTTTTGGTGGTTGTATCAATGATGAAACAGACATTAGTTGGAAAATATACAAGAATTGTAGGATGGGTTTCACCACCACATGCTTGTCATATTAATCCAAAAAATAGCTGAAATAATATATTTTTTTATATATTATTTCAGTAATTAATTTTTTAAATGAGAAATAAGCTAATTTAGTCTAAACTTAACCTATTATTGCAGTGTTGTTACCTGCAAGTTAGCAGACATTCTGAAAAAAAAAGCAAATTATTGCATACTTTTTGCAAATTATTTTACAAAATTCTGTTATTTTTAAAGTCATTAAACAAATTACAAATATTTACCTCTAATAGATCTTGATTCAACCATACACTTAAAACATAACCAAAGTTATAAGTATTGACGTAACCACCGAATAGCTCAGAACAATACATTATGCTGTGATCGGGTTGACTCCCATCTGTCCTGACTTGGGGTCTACCTGCAGGTAGGATCATGCCTATATACGTAAAAGAAAGGAGAATACGACACCTTGTAAGTGATGGTTCGGCCTTTATTAGTTGTCTAGGGCAGCGTTTCTCAACCACCGGTCCGCAGAGATTTTCTACCGGTCCGCGAAAGTGGTCAGGGTCAGATTTATATATTGCCGGGCCCTAAGCAAAATTTATTTGGGGGGTTTAACCCTTTAAAAAAAAGTTTAATTAAAAAAAATTTAAAAAATACACTTGTGATTATAAATAAAGGTTTTTATTCCTGCGTTACCGGTCTGCAAATTTTTTTTTTCTATTTTCACCGGTCCGCCAGGATAAAAAGGTTGGGAAACGCTGGTCTAGGGGATTTCTGTGTATTGTGGATGCTTTCTTGCATTCCACAGAGGTGTCGTGCCTCCCTGCGTCTACCCATGGACCAAGGCCAAGGACCGTGATGCCCAGAATAGAAAGTGCAGCCAGGTTTTTCCTTCTCATTCTAAGCCTTGTGCCATGGCTTCTTTCTAAGGGTTGCTGCTCAGCAGCAGTGTTCCAATCTGCTCTTCTTTCCAACTGACCATGTCCTATCTCCATCTCAGGATGAGGGGGTGGAGTCAGTGAATCAACCCTTTCCTTCCATGACGAATGAGACACTTTGGAGGATCCAACTGTCACAATGTCACCAGCTTCATTAACTGCAATAAGTACTATTTAGAAAAAGTTGTTTGCTGTAGTATAATTGGATCATTACTTTTTCAATTGGGATTTCAGTGCAATCTATGACTGTACCATACTTATTTTTGTCTTTACAAAGATTAATTCTTAAAAAATTAATCAAAGATAATTTTGATAAAATTCTTAAAGTCCAAATTTTAAATACTTTTCTTACACATTTACCATTAGTGCCAAATAAAGTTCCAATTGTAACGTACGGTAAATTATGTCTGTACTTTGATCATTTTTAAACTTCAGTTCTGAACAATCAGTCTGAACAATCTGTCTTAACATTTTTTGAATGTAATTCAACTATCATATCAGCCTACAAATAAAAAAAGTTTTAAAAAAGCAATTTAAAATAAAAGTTGAAACACATGTGCATGTATGCACATGTGTTGATATTTCTTTAAAATCAAAATTATGATTTTCTAATGCTACAACTACAGATTTGAGTTCAGTGCTGGGATGGCATCTTTATTTTAGATTTTTCCAATCACCTAAATAAAATATTGATAATCAAGATTTAGTAAAAAAAATATTTAAAAAAATGTTATTTTGCAATTTACTTACCCATGCAGGTAATTATGTAGTCATCATTTGTAAAATGTTCACTACAAATTTTTATGGCACCTTATTTGTTCTAATTCTTTCAATCTATTCTTTTTTCAAGTGGGTATCTTGTGTAAATTTATGAAAGATGAAAGCTTTTTTGTATTATTTTAAAACTTATTCAAACTTTCACTGGTGGCTGGCTGACCCTGATTTAAAAAATTAGATGACAGTTGGCTGACCAAAATTTTTAAACTTTGGGGTGGTTGATGGCTGAGCCTACTAAATTTATAATTTTAAAACATCTTAGTAAGAAGTAGAAAGTAAGTAAGATAATAAAAAAAGATGATTGAAATTATGTCATCAGCTAATCATATTATGTTATTATATATATATGACATTTTCATTAGAGAGTTTCAGCTGACCTTAGCTGACAAAATTTTTAGCAGTGGCAACAGGGATATTTTTTAAGATTGGCAGTGGCAATATTAAGTTGCTCTTGAACTTCCGCCATTTTGGCTAACATGGCACGTCTTTGTTATTTACAATACTGTTTGCTGAACTATGAAACTTTCGGAAATTGAGACATACAAGCGTCAAACAAGAAAACGTCAGGAGTGCCCGATTATCACATGAGACACTCGACTACGAAGACGTTGGTGAGAGTAACCATGATTATCTTAACATCAATTACTAGTTAATTAACTTTGAAGTAACGTAAAAAAAAAATGAAATTTAAAGAAATTTTGGATTTTTTCTCAGATACACCCATGTTGATTGTGTTGATGCATGTTTTACTGCTATATTTTCAGCCAGATATAGAATATATAATTTTCAAATATTGGTTTGATTGCGATTGCTTCAGCAATAAGCCCCAAAACACATTAAGACTAAATTTTTCAAGTATACACGTTATGTTACAAAATCATTATCTGTTTAATAGTTTTAAAAATCAAATTTTGAAGTTGAAGTTGAAGTTATGGGAAAAAGTTCTTTTCCTGAAAGTAACGGGATTGCATTCAAATCTCACGGAGTTAATAGGTGTGTAATTTTCTTCTAACTTGGTTCAGCTGTAAAAGAATAAAGTCTATGTGGTGTCTTCTGCATCACTAACAAGATGGTCGTTTAAAAAGGAACTGGAGTCAAGACGTTGTCGGTTCAGAAGCTCAGCATAGACTGAGATGTAGCTTTATTCAAGGTTGACAGGATATTGAAAGTATAAGAGAATGAGTCACCAATCAGTATGATTTGTGGACAAGACAATTGAAGGGAACATTGCACACATGGTGTGTAAATACAGAACTAAAGACACACCATTTCTTCCCACTAGAAAAAACTTACCCCCAAAAATTCAATAAAAAACAGAAAATACATAATACAAAATACAAATTTGATAGTTTAAAACAATGAATGAACTCTAACAATCGAACCCATAAAACTTTGTTGGTTTTCTGACTCGCTGCGGTTGAGATTAGAGATGTGCACCGACTCGGCTCAGCCAGCGTGTTATCCGCCACTGCCCATTTTACAGTAGTCGCCGCCGCTGATGGTGTTTTTATATCCAGCCCCAGCCGCCGCCGCCGAAATTTTTTGTGGCTGCAGGCGGCCGTGGTAAAAATATTAAAATTTAATAAATTTTTATCATATTATCTGTGTATTTATTTGATTTTTTAATATAAATTTAATTTATATAAAAAAATCAAATAAATAGTTTTTTGGTCATTTTTATGGC